>JAZGTN010000084.1:1200000-1508483 GCA_037783415.1 Leptasterias polaris | reverse complement strand
AACCCTAACCCTAACCCTAACCCTAACCCTAACCCTAACCCTAACCCTAACCCTAACCCTAACCCTAACCCTAACCCTAACCCTAACCCTAACCCTAACCCTAACCCTAACCCTAACCCTAACCCTAACCCTAACCCTAACCCTAACCCTAACCCTAACCCTAACCCTAACCCTAACCCTAACCCTAACCCTAACCCTAACCCTAACCCTAACCCTAACCCTAACCCTAACCCTAACCCTAACCCTAACCCTAACCCTAACCCTAACCCTAACCCTAACCCTAACCCTAACCCTAACCCTAACCCTAACCCTAACCCTAACCCTAACCCTAACCCTAACCCTAACCCTAACCCTAACCCTAACCCTAACCCTAACCCTAACCCTAACCCTAACCCTAACCCTAACCCTAACCCTAACCCTAACCCTAACCCTAACCCTAACCCTAACCCTAACCCTAACCCTAACCCTAACCCTAACCCTAACCCTAACCCTAACCCTAACCCTAACCCTAACCCTAACCCTAACCCTAACCCTAACCCTAACCCTAACCCTAACCCTAACCCTAACCCTAACCCTAACCCTAACCCTAACCCTAACCCTAACCCTAACCCTAACCCTAACCCTAACCCTAACCCTAACCCTAACCCTAACCCTAACCCTAACCCTAACCCTAACCCTAACCCTAACCCTAACCCTAACCCTAACCCTAACCCTAACCCTAACCCTAACCCTAACCCTAACCCTAACCCTAACCCTAACCCTAACCCTAACCCTAACCCTAACCCTAACCCTAACCCTAACCCTAACCCTAACCCTAACCCTAACCCTAACCCTAACCCTAACCCTAACCCTAACCCTAACCCTAACCCTAACCCTAACCCTAACCCTAACCCTAACCCTAACTCTAACCCTAACCCTAACCCTAACCCTAACCCTAACCCTAACCCTAACCCTAACCCTAACCCTAACCCTAACCCTAACCCTAACCCTAACCCTAACCCTAACCCTAACCCTAACCCTAACCCTAACCCTAACCCTAACCCTAACCCTAACCCTAACCCTAACCCTAACCCTAACCCTAACCCTAACCCTAACCCTAACCCTAACCCTAACCCTAACCCTAACCCTAACCCTAACCCTAACCCTAACCCTAACCCTAACCCTAACCCTAACCCTAACCCTAACCCTAACCCTAACCCTAACCCTAACCCTAACCCTAACCCTAACCCCTAACCCTAACCCCTAACCCTAACCCTAACCCTAACCCTAACCCTAACCCTAACCCTAACCCTAACCCTCTAACCCTAACCCTAACCCTAACCCTAACCCTAACCCTAACCCTAACCCTAACCCTAACCCTAACCCTAACCCTAACCCTAACCCTAACCCTAACCCTATGTATATATATAAGTGTAATGATCCGTTAAATTATATATATATAATGAAAGTTGTCCAGAAATTATATACATATAATTGCATGTGCAAAGTTAATTATTTATATATAAAAATCTATCCGTCGACATTATTTGTAAATAATGAAATTGTGTTTAAGATTATATATATATAATGAAAGCTTTCATACGATTATATATAAACAATTGTGTGGTGCAAAACTGATTATTTGTAAATAAAGATTAAATAATGGTTAAATAATGAATTATATATTATATAATGAATTATTTGTAAATAATTGCGTTAAATAATAAGTTTACACTTGGCGCCTCATACGTGTCAAGGCAGCTTTCGCATTCCGCCTTTTCACCTTGGCTTCTTTCACATTGATGGTATCGGTCATACCTGACGATTTGTTGTTACACCTCGGACCCCGTGGTTAGCAGCAAGAGAATTCGAATTTTGTGGATCATCGAAGTGTAAACAACTTGACAACTCGGAGTCAGAAGAGATCTTGCATATCGTATATACTATAACTGGTTTATTATTCGAACTGTAAACAAACCAAGCGGATACCGTTAAGTAAGCTATCTTGAAAATATGTGAATAAACGGAAACAACCTAATTGTTGTGAAGAATCTCCAAATAATAGAGGCAATATCAATTGGAATGCGAAATGCCCAGGGCCCCGCCCCGGGCATTCCTTTAATTGTGAATAGAGACTTGACAAATAAGTAAAATTCCATTACTCATGCAAGCGTTACAGCGAGTTTTGCAAAGAAGTCATTCCTGCACTTGCCACCGGGGGAGAAGGGTCTCACTGTAGAGCGCTGTTAATTCTTGGTTTTCCTTCGTTTCCTTAGTTCAGCCACATTAATTTCCTTCTATTATTATGATTGTTGGTGATACACATTTACCATCTACCTGATGTACAGAAGAATATCTCGTTGTCCAAACTTGGGCCTGACATTTTCGCAACAGTAGCTGTTGCTACTGGACTCGTTCCCATGGAACTCTATCAATTCTCAGGTACGATAAAGTTCAAGTTGAATTTATAAGCAATGCTCTTATGTGGATTTTCCCCACTACAGTGGAATTAATTATTGGGCATCAATCATTACGAGGTCTTAAAATCAGTATATTTCACATTGAGGTATAACAACATGTTTTATTCAGAGTGTATATTTATCCATGTCGCTCATGAACTTTTAAATAATCACGTCTTGAATTATGAACGGATTAATTTGGTTGGTTATTACTCTAGTTATGCCTGTCTTGCAACTTGGTCAATATTAGTGTGTTTATGATGTAATTATTGAATATAGCTAATTTAAAATGTATTTATTTTTGTACACAGCCCCTTTCTGGTAGCCTTGTTTTAATAACCTTAATTCACCTTCAAACAAACGAATTTACTTATACAATTTATTTGGAAATGAAACTGGAGACTAAAGTAGAAACTTGAATATATATTATTTTTGAGTTCTAATAAATATTAAATTATATCATAAAACACGAATCCAGAATGTTTTACTGTCTCCTGTCCGCTCGGTTACACATGGCGTAGTCGGCAGGGTCAGGTTAATACTCAATTAGGAAAAAAGAAAAAAGAAAAAAAAAGAGAAAACCAACAATTTTTTTTCTTCTCATAATTCAAAATAATATCAAACAACCCCAATGCAAGGCTTACCAGACCATTGTGTCTACTATCCGGTTGAAGCAGTTATACAACACATCAGACGTGCAGTGCGAAAGGGAGTGGATGCAGAGCTGATTGATGTCACATGAATGACGCGTAGAGTGCCTGGGAAACGACTTAAGCAACAGCTGCATCACTGCATCACTGCGCAAGACGAGAACGACCGTTACGAATTTACGCAACAAGTTGAATTATTATAACCATTACAATATGATATTGACTAATATACGGCTCGAAAGTTAATTGTTATAATGATAAGATAAAGAGCTCGTCTTATTCACATCTCTATTTTTGCTATTGGTATAACCGTAGTTGTTTTATTATAATGGCATCTAAAGAAGACGTAGACCTTTTGCGGGATAAGATAGACAAGCTGAGCACAGAATTAGAATCAGTATCTGGTCATAAGAAGGAAAGTAGCTCTCCTGCGTATGTTCTTATGCCTTCACAAAAAAGAATCAAATCATTTACTGGCAAAGAACGTGATATTACATTAGAAGATTGGCTCTGTGACATTCATGCATCAATTGCTTCAAGGCCTCCAGCACCTGGATGGTGCAGCTAGAGAGGAAGTTAAGCTCCGTCCCTTGACAGACCGTAACACAGTAGATAAGTTGATTTCAATTTTGCATGAAGTGTTTGGAGTAAAACTTACTGGTGTCCAGCTACAAAGACAATTTTTTGAGTGTAAACAGAAAGAGTCTCAGTCCCTGCGGGATTTCTCACATCATATGATGGAGATCCTGAACAAGGTAGTAAAAAAGTGCCCTCACCTAAGTTCATCTAAAGACCGGTTACTATGTGATCAATTTTCTGAGGGTGTCTCTGATCAACTGTTACGCAAACATTAAAAAAAAACAGTTACGAGATAATTTCAGTTTATCTTTTCTCAGACTTCGTCGTGAGGCAACTGAGTGGGCCGAAGAAGATAATGACACAGCTGCAAAGAGCACAGTCACCGTCGAGGAGGCTCGCAGTGTGACCAAACCCAGCTCGGCCGAAGAAGTAAAACAGATGAGAGGTGTACTGGAAGAACAACGACAACTTATCAAGGACCAACAAACACAAATCAACCAGCTTTTAAAGGTCGCGTCGGAAAGTGCTCAACGTAACATCGCTTCCTTCCAACATGAGGCCTACACAAACAACGGGGAGCAGTTTCACCCCTTCTTCGTCGTCTCCCAATCGACTGTTCTGCGATCATTGTCAGCGGAGAGGCCATCGCACCGAAACTTGCTTCAGAAAGCAGCTTTTGGAGACCCAAGCTGAGTTGGCAAAGTACCGTAAAGCCGAAGCTGCCCGCAACACTGCTGAATGGTATAGGAAGACAGAACCAACTCCAAAGACTGCGGCGTCAAATTAGAGCCTCCCATCGACAAGAACCCTCAGGTGGGCAGGAGCAAAATGGGTTCAACACACACCAGTAATATAAACCTGACAGATCTTCAGGATCGCTTCGTCGGGGTATCCCCAACGATGGAAGTTAATATTGGAGGTGTTAAAGCGCAGTGTCTTGTGGACACGGGATCAATGGTTACTACCGTTACCGAAGAGTTCTTCAGAAGTTTCTTGAAGCCAGTTGGAGCGATTCTTGTAACCGAAGGTCTCTGGTTATCCCTCACCTGTGCTTCCGGGTTGAATATTCCTTACATTGGCTATCTTGAGTTGGATTTTGACATTGAAGGGGTAAACTTACCGAATATGGGAGTAATTGTTGTCAGAAATTCGGACAATATAGAGTATCGTGAGCAGAAACGACTGATTCCGATGGTCTTGGGTATGAACATCATATCCCCTGCAATCGCATGTGGGATGAACATTAACAGTAAAACCAAAGATGCTACCAATCAAGTGTCGTCGTTGGTGCATACAGTGGCTGGCGTCTCAACTTTTATACCAGCACAATCCTGGGTCACAGTTGAAGCTACAAGTAAAAGAACTGGGTCTCAGTTCTCAATAGTTGAACCTTTGAGAAATTCTGACAATCTTCGTCTAGGTGTCATTACACAGTCTATATAGTACCATTGTTGACGCCACATGTGCAACATTCCCTGTGAGGATGGTTAATCTATCTTCAGAAGGAGTCGTTATCTCAGAACGCTCGCCAATTGGTATCATGAGTCCAGTTGAGTCCGTGACTAGAGGAAACTGTCCAGAAGTCAATTTCATACAGGTGTCGGTCATGAAGTCATGATCACAGTATCTAAAGAATTATCTCCTTCTGAATCAAACAACAGTCCAGTCACAGTCGATTTATCACAGTTTGATGGAACTGAAAACCAGTTTGCTCAGATAAACTCTCTCCTTCACAAACATCGTGATATTTTTTCAACAGACCAGTTTGATTTAGGTGACACATCCACAGCTACCCATCGAATTGTAACGAAATCTGATGAACCAATTAAACAAACCTTCCGCCGAATACCGCCAAATCAATTTGAGGAGGTAAAACAACACGTCAGAGATCTCCTTCAAGCAGGTGTTATCAGAGAAAGCTACAGCTCGTATGCAGCTCCAGTGGTCCTGGCTAGAAAGAAGGATGGTTCCTTACGTATGTGTGTAGACTACCGTCGACTGAACTCTCAAACAAAGCGAGACGCTTTTCCATTGCCCCGCATCTTAGACTCCCTGGATGCTCCAATTGGGCCAAGTTTTTTAGCACACTAGATATGGCAAGTGGTTACCATCAGGTCAGGATGCATGAAGACGATCGTGAGAAGACTGCTTTCACAACCCCATTTGGGCTGTTCGAGTACAACCGCATGCCCTTTGGCCTTTGTGGGGCACCTGCAACCTTCCAAAGACTCATGCAGAGATGTCTCGGCGACCTGACATTCCAGATGTTGTTAGTATATTTGGATGATATTCTCATCTACTCTACATCCTTCGAACAACATTTGGAACATTTGGACCTCGTCTTCACCAGACTAAAGTCCCACCACTTGAAGCTGAAGCCCTCAAAGTGCCATTTATTCAAGCGCCAGGTCTCGTATTTGGGTCATGTTCTGTCAGCAGAGGGCATAGCAACCGACGACAGCAAAACGAGTGCAGTAGCTGAATGGCCAATTCCACGTACATTGAAGCAATTGAGGACCTTTCTCGGGTTCGCAGGCTATTACAGGAGGTATGTGCCGCCATTCTCAAAGATCACCCGTGAGTTGTATTCCTTGGTCGGAGAGTGCCGACAGAAATCTCCAAGCTACTTTCGCAAGCGATGGAACGAAACCTGTCAGGAGGGGTTTGATAGATTCAACGAAATCTTTACTTCTATGCCTATTTTGGGTTACGCCAACTTTACCCAGCCCTTTATTGTCGAGATAGATGCCAGTTTAGATGGATTGGGTGCAGTTCTTTCTCAACAACTAGAAGGTCGACGTAGGGTGATAGCTTATGCCACTCAGCCGTACCCTCCACTCTAATGAGCGACACATGCAACGATATAGTTCAATGAAGTTGGAACTCCTTGGTCTGACCTGGGCTGTGAATTAAAAGTTCAAGGACTACCTGTATGGAAGCTCCTTCGAAGTTTGGACAGACAACAACGCACTTAGTCACCTGCAGACAGCGCGTCTAGACGCTACTGAACAGAGATGGGTTGCCAGGCTTAACACTTATAATTTCAATATCAAATATAGATCGGGTCGCGAAAACGCCAATGCCGCCGATGCACTCTCTCGAAGAATTCCAAAGGAAGTCGAGGACAAACCAGCGGAAAATCAAACCAATGATCGCCTTCATAAAATGTCTCCTTCCCATGTTCCTTCGGAACTACAAGTTGCCTGTACAAAGGAACACTTAGAGTTGGCCGCAACCAGGAGCCACCATGCAGTAGCCTTACAGATTTCATCATTCCCCTCATACTCACAAGATGAACTTCGGCACCTGCAACAGAAAGATCCTACAATCAAAAGGTTTTCCGAGTACTTCAATAAGGGGAAGGGACCGTCTCCTTCAGAGAGAAAGCTTGAACCTCACCTCGTATTAGTCCTTCTCAGGCAAACAGAGAGAGTAGTTGAAGTCAACGGGGTCCTATATAGGAAAACCATCCACAACGGGGTTGAGATCAAACAACTCTTACTACCAGTTTTTTTGAATCCCATTGTTCTTTCTTCACTTCATAACCAGAGTGGCCATCAGGGAGTTGAGCGAACGTTTTCATTGATCCAACGAAGATGTTATTGGCCTGGTATGTTTCGGGATATTAAAGATTGGGTGCAGCATTGTGAGAGGTGTATCGTTGCAAAACTTCCATCTCCTAAACCAAGAAATCCATTGGGACATTTAATTGCATCACGCCCCCTTGAAGTGGTTGCAGTTGATTTCACTGTCTTGGAACCAACATCAGATCGTATTGAGAATGTCCTTGTTATTACGGATATTTTCTCTAAATATACCTTGGCTGTTCCAACGAAAGATCAGACTGCCGTCACAACTGCAAGAGTCTTGGTAAATGATTGGTTTGTCAAATTTGGAGTACCGGAAAGGATCCATTCCGATCAGGGGAGACAATTTGAATCTGACTTAATCCAACAACTTTGCTCCTTATATGGCATTCGAAAGTCTAGGACCACCGCCTACCATGCGCAAGGTAACGCACAATGTGAGCGTTTCAACCGGACAATGCACGACCTACTTAGAACTTTGACGGAGAAACAGAAGAGACATTGGAACAAACATTTAAGTGAATTGGTCTACTGTTACAATGCTACCGTCCACCAAGCTACGGGGTTCACACCTTTTTATCTGATGTTTGGACGGGAAGCTGCTCATGTGGCGACACGGCCGATGATTTGTCTCCGTGTTTTCTGTCTTATTTATCAGTTTCTCTTTATGTGTTGTCTTCATTTTATCGTATAATAATGTCTGACGAGTGTTACTCAAGAATGGTTGCAGTTTTCGTCGTTTTCCTGGTTGTATCTTGGTGTGCTAGCCAAGTTTTGGGTATGACCCACCCCGGGAACACTGAAGGTGAACCACCGCCATTGCTAACATACAGCCGTGACTTTCTTATGAGCCGACGTGCTTTCTGTTCAGAGCCCGACTATGTCATCCCTGAAGTCTGTGCAAACCAACCCAGAACCCGTAAACGAGGAAGAAAAGGTGGCGTCAGACAACGACTCAAAAGAGCTAAGTGCAGAACTCCCTTACCAGCCATAATTCAGGGTAATGTACAAAGTATCAGAAATAAGACAGATGAACTGAGGGCTTGTACGCAATACCTTTCTGAATATAGGAACTCAAGCCTAATTTGTCTAACGGAAACATGGCTTACGCAAAATGATCCAGATTCTTTAATTGACATTGAGGGTTTCACACTAATACGGAGCGACCGATCGTCAAACTCTGGAAAAACCAAGGGAGGTGGTGTATGTGCTTTCATAAACGAAAAATATTGCCATCCATCGCATATAACTGTTAAGGATAAACTTTGCACCAAAGACATTGAGCTTTTGGCAATTTCTCTACGACCCTATTATTTACCTCGAGAAATACACCAAATTCGGCTATTTGTTGTATACATTCCGCCTACTGCTGACGTAACTATAGCATCTGATACAATACATGATTACGTCAACAAAGCAGAGACACAATCACCAGAAGCTGCCAACTTCATTCTTGGGGACTTCAATTCATGCCGTTTGAGAACTTGTCTTCCCAACTATCATCAATATGTAAATTGTCCAACCCGGCACGAAGCTTGTCTCGATCTCTGCTATGGGAACATCGAAGGTGCTTACCGAGCTAAAGGATTGGCGGCACTTGGCCTTTCAGACCACAATATGATCCAGCTGACCCCTTTGTATCAACCCAGAGTGCGCACCGTACCTGTTCAAAAGCTGAACATCAAATCATGGACCGCAGAAGCTACTTCGGAACTTCGCCATTGTTTCGCCACCACCGACTGGAATGAACTCATAAACACTGCCACTGACTTGGACAATGCTGTGGAAGTGGTCTCTGCTTACATCTGTTTCTGTGAGGACTCTATCATTCAATCTAAGACTGTTAAACTGTTTGCTAACAATAAACCTTGGGTAACAAAAGAACTGAAATTACTGTTGAATGAAAAAAAGAGAGTATTCCATTCAGGTACTAAAGAGGATCGTAAGTTGGTACAAAAGAAACTCAAACGTAAAATACGGGAATGTAAAAAATTGTATAAGGTTAAGGTTGAAGATATGTTTAAAACTAACGATACCAAGCGGGCTTGGCAAGGATTACAAACTATGACAGGTTATAAGCCAAAGCCCAAACGTGTTAATGTTGATAATGAATCTGTGTATGCTAATGATCTTAATGCGTTCTATTGTAGGTTTGATCAAACTGACTTCAGCAGTGAACAGACACAGGTGGCTGATTTGGCTCGGTCTTTTCCGACAAATGATGTTAATATTTCACTTGGGGAAGTACGGAAATTGTTTGGCAAAGTAAATTCTCACAAAGCAAAGGGACCGGATGGCGTGAGTTGTAAAGTTTTAAAACTATGTGCTAATCAGTTAGCTTTCCCTTTTCATAAGCTTTTCCAGGCCTCTATCAGTACCGGGAAAGTCCCAGCACTGTGGAAATGTTCAACCATTGTTCCTATTCCTAAGCGACTCCACGCCAGAGAGATGAACGATCTTCGACCAGTGGCTTTAACATCTGTGCCAATGAAATGTTTAGAAAGGGTAGTCATGAATAGGCTCATTCCAACAGTTAACAAATCTTTAGACCAGATGCAATTTGCATATCGTCCCAAAAGAAGTGTAGAAGACGCAGTGCTTACTCTATTAAATGCTGCTTACGAACATTTAGAAAAGGGTGGTACTTATGTTAGAGCCCTCTTTGTCGATTTTTCCAGTGCGTTCAATACAATTCAGCCTCACCTCATGATTAAAAAGCTCCTTGATCTTAATGTTGATTCTAATATTGTTTTATGGATTCAAAGTTTTCTTACAAACCGGACACAACAGGTTAAGCTAAACTCCACTATTTCACCATTTCTCTGTATAAATACAGGTGCCCCGCAAGGTTGTGTCCTGTCCCCGGTTTTGTATACAATTTATACCAACGACTGCAGGGCAATAGAAACTGATAACTTGATCATCAAATATGCCGATGATACCTCAATTGTTGGTCGTATGTCTTCCACAGAGGACTCATTGCAACGCTATAACAGCGAAATTAATCATTTTGTTAACTGGTGTACAGAAAATTACCTTGAGATTAATGTGAATAAAACAAAGGAATTGGTTATTGACTTCAGAAAGAAGGGCACGCCCATACCAGCGCTTACTATAAATGGACGGCCAGTTGAAAGAGTATCGGAGTATAAGTACCTTGGAACTGTTATAGACGATAAATTGAAGTTTGATAAAAACACAAGTTGTACAACCAGTAAACTACGTCAACGTTTGTATTTTCTTAGAAAGCTTAACTCTTTTGGCGTAGATAACACCATTTTAGAATTGTTTTACCGCACTATTCTACAAAGTGTTTTATCTTTTAGCCTTATTTGTGTTTATGGTAATATGCTATCCCAGGACAAACGATCTTTCTTAAGAGTAGTTAAGCAAGCTAGAAAAATAACCAGAGCCGAACTACAAAGCCCAGAGGCACTTTACCATGACCAAGTATGTACTAAAGTGAACATGATCCTGTCTGACCCATCCCATCCCATGTACTCTAAGTTTTTATTAAGTCGTCAGCGGGAAGATCGCCTGTTGCAACGTAGAATTCGGACACAACGCTATAATAACTCCTTTGTCCCTACGGCAATCCGTTTTTACAATGGCTCTTAAGTATGCTGTGTTATAGCATTGTCGGTTTGAAGGACCTCTCCTGTGTACATTATATCTTGTATATAAATATTGCTGTGCATAATTTTTAATCCATGCTAGATACATATTTTTATACCTGATATTCTTAATTAATATTTTTATATGTCTGTGCATTGTTATACAATTTTTAGTGTTTTGTCTGTTTTGTTTAAATCAAGGCCAGTTTTAATTTCCCCAGTGTGGGATAATAAAGTTCTTATCTTATCTTATCTTATCTTATCTTCTTCCAATAGATCTACTTCTTGGTGAACAACAACAGGAAAGTGAAGACGACTGGGTGTCTCTACACCGGCAACGGACAAGGAAATCTTCGACCGCAAGGCCAAACCTTATCCTTTCACTATCGGAGACTTGGTCTACCTGAAACAACATCAGTTCAAAGGCCGTCATAAGATCCAGGATGCGTACTTGACACAGCCCTACAAAGTCATTGAACAACCAGATCCCGACAATTTTGTGTACACGATCCAATCGTTAAATGATACTGATATGAAGAAAAAACGTACACTCCACTGAGTTAAAGTTAGCACGAAAAGAGGAAGACAACCCCGAAAACCCCGCGAGCGTCCGGAAACTGAATAAAATAACATCCAAAGATTCCAACAGCTCTGGGTCAGAGTCGGAAATGGAAATCATGGTTGTCCCACCTAAGAGCTCTCCTTCAATCAAAGACAGCACACCTGCTACAGTGCCTCCAGAAGATGTTGTTGAGCCTCAATCAAATGAGAAGACTGAGATTGCAGTACCCTTGCGTTGTACAAATAGATCTACAGCTGGGAAGCACAGCAATCCTTTTCACGAGCCCCGCTCAGCTGTCTCACACGAGCAAATCTCACAGGAAATAATTCAAGTTCTATGGTCACTAATGTTTCAATTAAAGATAGAATTGGGATTCCTCTTGTTCGCTATATTAAGTATGATATCTGTATATTTTGTGCTTTGTGGATGCATTAATGGATCACTTCGACACACAGAAATTGGTATAATTTTAATATTGCTGCTATTTGTGTTTTTTCCAAATAGATGCAGGAGTATTATTGAAACAGTTAGGCTATTAAGGCTCTACGTTGACTCCTAAACTCCCATGGCAAGGCAGCGTCTTATGTCCACAGGCTGAACTCGGGGGTATTAACTACTGACTGGCAAGTTTGGTACTACTTTCCTTTTCTCGTTTTTGAGACGATTGTTTCTATATTTGAACAATTTTAAACAGAGATGACCATGTTAGAGTTTTGGCTCATACTTGGGTTCAGCCACACACACACACGTAACTACATGTACGTAACTACATGTACACGCATTAGGGTCTCATAACACATGCTTTAAGTAAACAAACTATGCTCCAAACTGGATTTTAGCTTTTGCAAAACAACTTTAAATTTTTAACATTTCAAAACTTGATGTTATGCAACGGAACATTTGAAAATTACATGTTCACTTATAAACAATTAAGTCATCCAACCATTTGGGAGGTCCCTTATTTTCCCTCACAGGTCTGGCAGTTTGAGAGCCAATTTGAGTTTCAACAGGACCCAGATTTTCTCCCTCTTCCCCCTTTGTGTTTTGGGACCAGTCACCTGATGACCCTGTGTATTCTGGATCATTTTTATGTTCTGGATTGCTGTCATGTTCTAGTGTATTGTACTTCTTGATATGTGTGCTGTTTCTTTTATATCTCACGCCGGCTGGAGATTGTACTGTTACACTATTCTCTTTTTTCTGGACCAGTGTATAAGGAGTTGTCCTAAATGGTGTGGTCAGTTTATCCTGACGTGCCTGTTTCAACAGAACGGTATCCCCTGGCTGGAGATCCCTATCTGCTGCTCCTCTTTTGCCATCTATGTACAATTTGTTTTTGTATTTCTGTGTGGCATCCCTGTCTCGCACTTCTTCGTCAAGACCTTGACTGTCGACCTCCAACTGTGGAAGTTTTGTCCTTAGCTTTCGGCCAAACATCAGTTCCGCTTGCGAAACTCCTGTGGTTGCATGAGGCGTGGTTCTATACGCAAACAGGTAAGTACGGATTTCAGTCTTCCAGTCGCGAGACTCAGCCGTAGCAATTCGAATGCGTTTCATGAGTGACCTGTTTTGCCTCTCAACCTCCCCATTTGCTGCTGGATGGAGGGGTGTTACAGCTCTGTGTCTAATGTCATTACCCTCCAAGTACTTATCAAAAATCTCAGACCGAAACTGTGGTCCATTATCTGATGTGATGGATCTCGGCAGGCCATACCTCAGTGTTGTAGTCGAGTCACCTGTGTCGAGTCCGAGTCCGAGTATCAAGTCACTTGGGTCGAGTCCGAGTCCGAGTCTTTTGCAGACGTGACTCGAGTCAAGTCCGAGTCACCGAAATTGTGACTCGAGACGGACTCAGTCCGAGTCCTGGACTCGAGTCATACAACACTGATTAACATGCCTGGAATTTCATCTCTAAAAGGGTGTTCCCATTTCAAAAATGTAATGCCTACATTTACTAATTATGGAGCTCCAAAAAGTATTTGTTTTGCACAATAGTTTCTATGAGCAACAACTGAATAACCAGGGTTTGTTGCGGCAGTAGTTTAAAACCTTTATTAAGACTGTTTGCAGAGTGTGTGGTTATTATGTGGCATAACAGACACCGAGTTGTTGCACCAAAGACACATGCTGTAAGTCGGCAGGTGTATTTATTCTTGTCCTGCCTTTCACTTTCCCAACAGATAAAACTTTTGGATATATGACAACACAAGATCCCAAGATGTTCACCCTTGATGTGCACCTTCAATTCATAAAAAATGTTCACCCTCTGCTTGAGACACATCCATGTAGTTGATGTCAACTTACTGCAGCTTCCCACTACATGACCAACTTGTTTACTTTGAAACAGAAACACCTTTGTCACCTCCAAGCAGACCTATGGAATCATGTCACTTTAAAGCATGCTTCAGTCCAATCTACGTTCCTTCAACATCCAAAGATCGTCCCCCCAAAAACACAAAGAAACAAACCAAAAATATGATAGAACAACAACAAAGAGTCAAAAAGCTTAAATCCAAAGGTGACCGATAACCGTTTTACAACAAGGGACACGGCTACATACCACACTAGGCCTACTTCTTTTGCATTGCCAAGGGTAGTTGCAATGCGATCGTAACCCTCCATCCTCCCGACGGTCATTGCGACGACCAGGTTTTACTTTTGGTACGGAGAGCCCTAAACTATTTGCACCCATCAATAACAAAAGTGGTATTCTTATGTATTGTGTTTATTGTCAATATAAAAAAAAAAATTAAGTAACAAGAAATGTCGTACAAATTGTGGGAAGGAACGTACACAGAGCATTAAAAAGTTGCGATTTTGAAACAGCGGATTCGATCAGCGAGGTGTACCGACTGACAAAAAGGAAATGACAGAAATGTACTTGGTGGTCTGGCTCCCTACCCTTCCCACATGTTCATGAGCTCCCAGGTAGAGCCGTTTCTTGGCTCTGGGGTTTCCGTCGCGTTAGCCCCACCGAGCCACTCCGCCCACCAGCTACACGATTGCCCTCGTCTTACGAGTCGCTAGCACCCACGATGTGCACTGTAAAACACATGCACTTCCGTTGCTCGGACTCTCTGAAATAAAATCTTACGTTTTATTTTTTTATATCTATTTACAACTTGTATCCATAATTTGAAAACGTAGTTTTTTTGTCAACTATAGACGATGTGACCTCTGACGTCATTTGAAAATCATAACGTGATGCGCGCGCATGTCGCCGGGCAAAACCTTTGTGTACTTGACAGCCAGCTAGAAAGTACACACAATTATTACCATGACTACGCGTCTTTTTGCCCGGCGGAACATGACTTGGACAACAGACTTGTCAACAGAGGGCGGTTTAAATGTAAACAGAGGTCACATCGTCTATACTCAAGAATAATTGTTAAAAAACAGAATTAAATTTGGTGCTGTAATTAATTTTCATACGGCTGGAAGTAAAACTAACACCGAAGATCACGAGGGTTATCCGAACCAAAAATGTGTTGGGATAACCCACGTGACCTTCGTTTTTTGGCAAAAATGCTCGAAAACGGCAAAATGTGTTGGTTTCTTTTAGGGTCATGTTTTAGTGTATTTTGTAGCCCATTTAGCCCAACGAAGCCGGTGTGTCCCTTTTTAAAGACCGGAAGCTATTGTGTTTGGGCTGAGAGCTAGGGTTTGAGCTGATGGCTAGGGTTTGGGCTCAGAGCTAGGGTTAAGGCTGGGGGCTTAGGGTTTGAGCTGGGGGCTAGGTTTGGGATCATGGCTAGGGTTTTGGCTGAGGGTAGGGTTTGGGCTGGGGGTGCTAGGGTTTTCACTTGGGGCTGGGGTTTGGGCTACGGTTTTGGCCGAGGGCTAGTGTAGTAGGGTTTAGGCAGAGGGATAGGGTTTCACACGCATCAGAGTGCATTCACTTCCCGGAAACTTGACATTCGTGATGCCATATCCACCACCTCCCCTACAATATTCTTCACTTAGAATGTCGAAGGTTTTTCTTGATTTTTTCTCTAAACAACCAGCAACTGTCGATTCCTGATTTAATTGAATGTGACTTACTGTCACGGTCTCCTCGTCCAACAGTAAAAACAAACCCAGCAAAGAAACCCTCTTTTAAACGTTGATTTATTCCGTTAATAAATGTATTGTAATTTGAGGAAATTATTACTATACTAACTGTTTACAGCCAAAGGAAAGATGTTATTAATGTGAAAAAAGCAACTGACGAAAAATGCCCCACACAACTCACTACTCTCTTTGTTTCAAGCCGAGATAACTGTAAACAAAAGGCAGACATGGCTGCATGCACGGGCGCCAAAATTTTTTATATATAGGGTTCACCGCACTAAATAAACTCCCATATTAACAAATGCCAAATGCTAAATATTCAAAAATACTTTTAAAATAGTTTATGTCTCTCAACCTCTTGAAAACCAATCAAACAAATTGATTACTTTTCAATTATTGACAGGTCAGCCGTTTTGAAATTTTGCTAACTACCCAAGAAAAAACATCAATGCCTAAATTTATCATGTCTCCCCAAAAGTTGAAACACAGAACCCCCCGAGTTGAGATAGATTCTTGCATGAACTCCAAAACGTTATAAAAAACAAGATTTTGTGGGGTTACAAATTATGATAATCAGCTTGGCGCACAAATATTTGCCCATTACATGTAATAGTATGCTGCACCGGTATGCAAGGGGTCTGTATGTCAATGCTCAGGGTGCCGGTCAGAAGACAATCAACCTCAAAACGCCTTATATAACAGGGATGACATTAAGTCTACGACACACCAGGGATCGGAACCGGCAGTAACATGGATCACCTACATAATCAAGCATTAACAAAAGTTATAACTACCAAACGGGATTATTTTACAAGGAAGATGTCTGTGCAATGCACACATTTTAATGGTTCTCCCCCCATGGGAAAAAACGGGGCAGTTCCCTTAAAACTCTCTCAGACCCCAACTACATGTATTAATACAAAATAGTAGAGATGGTGCGTTAAACCAGCCTTGAAAGTATATAATGAAGGTTTCTGCATCAGGTTAACGTGACATAACTTATATACCAGAATCTCTCCAAATCATAACTAATATATATACAATGGCAACCAGCAACCCTAGAAATGTACAATCAGTCATAGTTGCTCCACTCTTTAATATAAAACCACTTAAAATTGGACTGTTATTTTATTTCTTAGGATACCAAATAATGGTGAGAGTATTTATACATCCTCACGGGTCACAAGCAAGAAGTTTCTGAGGATATATAAGGATTTCTATTATTGGTTACAGTTTCCACTTAGGAATTTTTCCCTATGTTACGTAAAACAAAACCGACCATTTAATCAGAACCTTGCTTAGCGCAACAAGATCATGCAAATCTTCAACAATACACCGATCCATTAAGCCACGCCCATTTCTCATTGACCAATCACAACCGCGAAATCTGATCACCATTTGAGCCGTTTGGTGAACTTTGCAATAATGGTGATCGGTTTCGCGGCTGTGATTGGTCAACTCGTAAGGAGGTGGGGCTTAATGGATCTATCTATTGTGCACTTTTGTAGGTTTATCCTACAGACGCATCTTATAACAATCTACATGTATTTAATAAAGTAGGTGATGGTTCCATGCCAGTTGATGTCTCATTTATGCCTTGACTTGATACAACTTGATACATGTACTTCTTGTTTGTATGGTCAATGCATTTTTCGTTTAGTAAAGGGCACCTATACGAGTAAAATTACTACTACTGGAACATTTTAAGGGGCACCAAGGCAATGACCAGGCGTATGGAGGAGAGTGCCTCCTTAGGCACCCGTTTACAGTATCAGGACATCACAAGTAATCTAATGTCGTCCTTTTTAATTAAAATGACTTTGATAATTACACGTTGTACACAATAGATTAAACTAATGTTTATCTCTGCCATGCTAAATCCTTAAATTTGTGAGATAGAACATCTTTTATTCCTAGCAATTGTGTTGCAGTGGGCAGACCAGTTGTTTTTCTGCCTTGCATTTAACAGAGTGCCCATGAGATGTCTGTTTAGGGTTCAAATTTCATTTTAGATTGTAGTCTAATATTAATTGTACATGCACACCAATTGCAGTCGTTAAAAAGGAAAAAAGGCATGTACATGTAAACACAATCTCATGTAATACAAGTCAACACTGTACACTGTGGGAAAAAGTAACTGTTTGCCAACAATGTCAATCACGTACACATCTTGTACTGTACATCCTATTTACACCTATGTACACTGTACAACTTATCTTTTTAATATATTTGATGTCATTTATGTAAATTCCCTTTACTCTAAAAGTTGTTATAAACAATATTTTGTGACAAGAGAAAAATGGGTGCTACACAATCCAAGCACATGTCGTTAACACTTTTATAATTTGCACAAACCAAAGAGGACTTTAATGTAAAACTATTTGGACCGAGTTACTAAATTCTTTTTTGATAAATTATTTAGCAAACAAAATTGTTTTTAAATAATAATAAAAAACTCAGAAATCTTTAGTCATGGATTGAACTAACGATGTTTAGTAAAGTCTGCTAAAAAAAAATCTTTTTAATCAGCATATATCTTGTTTTTTCGTGAAGATTTGGCTAAATCTTGAAACTGCATATTCTGTATAAACCTCCATAAAGTGACCATAGAAAGTGAACTATAAAAGTATTCCACTACACCAGCATCTGTCTTGCCTACAGTGTCACGTAAATAAAATACTGTACACTCAAATTATGGTGTAGAATAAGCGTACATGTACAAGGAAGTATTATGATATCAGTACACTGGGTAACAAGGAGGAACAAATTACAGCAGAAACTAACAGGACCAAGCTCATTCACAACTTGTCCTTTCAAAATCTTTAAGGGAAAGCTGGTCTACTTATTATAAACTCATGCTGATCAAACACCAGTCTGACAATTAAACGGTAGCTTTTACCGCATGAGGGCACATTCTACTGCAAATTTCTTTACATCAAAATGAGTTACATCTTATTTTGACTACCTGTATGTTGTTTTCTTATATCAATGGCCAAATAATACCAATGACAACACTGATAAAAAAAGTTTGTTTTACTTGTTTTGCATCACATAAATTTGATTCACACACGCCCTCACACGGTCAAAAAATACTGTGAATTGGGAATTTACAAAAACTAGTACACCAAATCACCCTTGTGGTTGAACCTAGTTTCCCTGTCACAGTACCATACCAAAGGTACAGTGAAAACTGACAACTACACCAAACGTGATTATATTATTCATCTAATATACCGTGTGCAGGAGGTTAACAAATTGATTTGAAAAACAAAACAAGTGGAATTGCTTTAATAGTCAAATTTTATATAAAATGTCATAATAGTTATATAATTTTTTGTTTATGTTTATAAAAAAAAACAGCTGCACAATGCTAAACCCACAGGCTAAATGTCAATTTTTAACAACATTGCTTTACATCATATGTTTATTAAGATAGGGGTGAGGGAACGCTTTTTTGTCTTTTTTCTTCTATTTTTCCCCCCTTTGATTAATCGTACACTCAAACAAATATATAATACTATCATCATGCTAAAAACAATCCAAAAGAATGAGAAAAACAAACCTGTATCTGACAGTAATGCTTACAAAGGAACATTGTCTAATGCAGGGGTGAGAGAGAGAGTCACTGCTGACAAAAAAGTCTGAAACCAGGATCCAGGTTTTAGGAGGTACAGTGTATGTTGATGTTGAAATGATGTTATTTCCACTTTTTGATAACCCCCGGAGTTATAGATGCCAAGGTAATAAATAACTTTTATAAACAGTATCCTCAGTGCTAGAGAAGGAGATTTAAGAGCCCATCCCATTGAATTTTGAGAAAAATACATTTTTTGTTTACAAGGCAGACTTCAAAAAGTCTGATATTAATTAGATAAAAGTCTGAAACTTATAATCCCTGATGATTGATCCAGTGCAGACAATACTTTAATTATAACTGTATGGCATGGCTAATACGTAGTTTTGAGCTGGCTTTTTAAACTACCTCACATCCACCATGCATGCAAACCATGACATACATGTTCAGTACCCCACCCATTAAGTTACCCAACAAGAATAGTTTAGCAAGAATTTTCCCTCTCCTTACAATAGACTGTAGACACTGCCATACAAATGATGTGATTCTTCAGTAGAAATAACTGCCCTCCATTGAGGTTTAGGTTGCCACTACAAAATGATATTAAGTTTCACTAGTGCATAGAAATAACTCTAGCGTGCAAGTTATACACTTTTTAAAAGAGTAAAGGATTAAAGGGCACTGACGGTGAACAAATTTAGTTTGATAATTTCAACTTCAAAGTGTAATTGAACAGTAATTCAACAAAGCAATAAACAAGTTTTGATCAAACTTGAGCCTGGACTTCATTTATTTATTTATATATTTTTTTATTTTATTTACTTTTTTTTTAAATCAACATCACACTTATTTAATTTTTAGTTAATCAGTTTATATTTTTTTAAAGAATGTGTGTGTTTATGTCTTCTTTCAAATCACAGACTTGTTGAAATGTTTGGGAAACATTTGGTGCAGTACACAACAGTAAAACATACCATGGCTGTGAGGAGGGTCATTTTTGTCGTAGTAGAGAGGAACTACTTGAGTGCAAATTCCTCATGAGCAACCCTCACCTTTTTGCTAATCGTAAGACTATTGAGCTACGCTGTTTGTCCGGGGACACCACCGTCCATTCGGGGTCGTTTGGGTCATCAATCTCCTCTGGACCTGACGATTCATCAAGCATCTCCAGAGGGCTGTTTCTTGAAGATCCACTCTCTAGTTTGATGTTGTTCACTGCATTCTTATTTACCTCGGCAACATCCTCTGTTGTTGAATTGTCCATCTCTTTTTCATCTGAAACCTCTTGCACCGAACCCAACTCTGCAATATCAAATTCATCCAGGGGGAACTTCCTGTGGGGCCACGGGTTCTCTACATAGCCAAGCTCTTCAAAGCTGCCCACCATTGAGTTATCTACATTGGTGTCACTTGCGCTGGACGATCTACGCTTTTCCCATGAACTAGTTCTCATGCGATGTGTACTGCTACTGCTACTCAACGAGGGTGCACCACTTGGGCTCAATGCATCCTGGGTGGTTAGTGGGGATGGGGCGTTAGATGAGTTCACACTGGAAGGCAGGCTTTGCTCAAATAGATTAGCATCCGGAGAGTAAGGCTCTGGTGTGCCACCCTGACTGTTGTTGCGGGATCGACGTGCCCCTCGGCGGTGGTGTGTATGTGTCTGATTGGACAGAATCGTCAGGTATTTCTGACGCTCAGTGACCTCGCATTTTGCGTGGCGCTCAGTGATCTCCGTATCTGACAAGTTTTCTTCTCCTTCCTCTTCTTCCAGGGGTTCCTCTTCCTTTTCTGCCATTTTCTACAAAACAACAAATTAAACCATTAAAATTGGACATTCTACAGCACTTCACAAATGGTGCTCATCACTAATGAAAATACAATGAACACATACCAAAGTGCCTGTACATTTCCTAAGGGGTCTTGAGAAAAATACAAATTTAATACGCAAATGAACAATAAACATATTATTGTATATTTGGTATGCAGTAACACCATGTATATATCTACTTGCTAGGTAGATTCTGTCTCCTGACGGTTACTAGAGCACGTTGAGACCAATTAAGAACTCACTCCACGGCAGTGAAGTTAATACAGAGAAGTCCCCTCGATCCACTAAGCGAAAGAAGTAGGCCGATTTCCTACCCTCTGCCCAGGTTGTAGTTAATAAGCAGGACAGTTCCTTTCAGAACTGAGAAGTCTCCTGAAGTCTCCCAAATTTCGAATAATCTACTCTGCGGCAATAGAATAAATAGCAAAACAAGTTCTCAAAGAACAAAATCTGGCAAGCAAGTAGATATATACATGGTGTTACCGCATACCAAATATACATTGATACCTCACCATGCATTGCCTCATGGGATTCCAGAGGCCAGACAGCATGGGGGGGGGGGGGGGGGGGGGGGTGATAACAGTCTAGTTTCCACAGCCCCATGCAGGGTTTAAACTGGTTTGTTGTGGGGTTTTTTTTGGGGGGGGGGGGTTTGTGTCAAAATGTACTTTATTTTGAACACAATGGTGTTCAAAATTATTTACAAACAATATTTCATTATGTGCCCCCAACAGAAGGACATAAAAGTTTTACCCAAGAAAGGGCATAATCAATAAATGTGCAAAAGCCTGTGCATTTACAGTGTTTTTTTTTATAATGTGTAACAGAGATGCCAACATTGAATTCCGAAAAAGAGTAGCACCGCCGAGCAAGTTTAGGTCAGGCAAACAAGTAACAACTCACCGAGCCGTAAAAAGGGGAAAATTATGACATTTATGATAAAAACTAATATTTTCATCGAAAATTGCTTAATGCAAAGCGGCCTTGCTATATAAAGGCCAAACAATTATGAATTTTATTTAGGCTTGATTTAAAAAATAAATAAAATAAATTATTGATTTTATTTTTTATTTTTTTATCGGACCGCAATTTGCACTAGCTTGTGCATGAAGAGAACCATACTGCAATTCTTCCAACTAAATTCAACAAAAATGCTTTGGTTTTTGTCCCATTGTTTATTGAGAAATTAATGCTCACGGTTGTACAGACACACCACACCACAGCAGGCCATTCAAGTCTTCAATTCAAACGACTTCAGCAAGAGGAATTTTGTCAACTTGCCTTTCCAACCAATTCCATTACCACCAACTGCATTCTTTACAACTTTTTTATTAACAGTTTCCATCAGATCTTGGCCTCGATTGCGATCGATGAAATCTTTTCTTTTCGTCACTTTGAATTTAGTTGATCGATGCATGCAGCGATCGCGATGTTTCAAACAAACTCCACAACGACGTGCGCTTGCATTGCTGACAGATAAAAGTTATCACAGTGTCTGTTTGCCGCCGCATCCCACACACATGAAGCGTTAGAAAAACTGCGGAACCAGTCTCTACAAAAGCAACTGTAGAATGTATGCTGTACAAGGTGCATTGTGTCTCTGTGCTACGCGTGTCAGTGTAGGCAAATCCTGAGTGCGATAGTTTATGGGATCGGTACCTAAATTATAAGAACAAAACGGGTGTGAATTCGGTTCTGCTATCATCACTTTTAACCACGCGGCAGACAACATTTAAAGTTTTTTATTTTATTTTATCATGATACATTGTTTGTAACTACATTTACACTGGGCGGCTTGTTTATCGTATTTAATTGAAGTATTATCGTAGCGGCGTATTCACGGCTCAAAATCGTAATTTCTACGCCCAAATCGTGTATGTTGGCATCTCTGGTGTAACCATTTTTTAAACAGTCGGTTATGCGTGTAACCGTCTTTTAAACAGTCGGTTATGCGTGTAACCGTTTTTTTAAACAGTCGGTTATGTGTGTAACCGTCTTTTAAACAGTCGGTTATGCGTGTAACCGTCTTTGTACATCCAGGGTATCCTCAATTGGTAATTTTTGTAGAATGAAGACTTCGCGTACTGTAGTTTTTCGTAAGCAACCTAAATTGTCCACGGAACTGTTGACCATGCTGTCGACAGTGTGCATGTGGACCAGCGACGACAATGCTGTATATGAGGTTTTTAGTCACATGGGATTGTGCGTTGTAACAATTTTTTACGGTTACCATTACAGTAAAAATGTAATTGTGTAACCGGACGATCGGTCAGTTAACCGTGCAACTATCCAGGCGTATAAGAGTTTAAAGTTTAAGGTATATTATACATGCATTTTATACAAGTATATTATACATGTCTTTAATGGATTTTGGAGCAAGGTTTTTCCCACCCATTAAATTTTTTGGGTTGAATTTTAATCACATCAGCAGGGCATTTTTACACACTGGTCAAATTTATCTGGACAAAACAAATAAAAAAAAAAAATAATTCCTGACCTACCCACCCTAATTTAAAACGGCAACATTTTCAAATGTTGGTAAACTTGACTGTTTTCACTTTAGTTGACATTGCCAAAGCTTACTTGACATTAGCTACTTGACATGTCTGTGTTTAAGCCGCCCAGAATATAAGCCGCGGAGCATGCTGAAGGCCTGAAAATCAATGCATAAGCTGTGTCTTATGGTTAAGAAATTTTTTGTAATTTCTACATGGGTTATTCTACAAACAAAAATGTAACAGTAAGGCAATGCAGGTTTTACTTGTTGGTCAAGAGGCATGAGATTGGTTTGATTGCCTTACCCCCCTCCTTCCAGGTACATGACAACTTAGCAAGCTATTAGCCAGCGATACGTCGGGGCGTCTTTTGGACGGCCTATTTTATTTTTGGACGCCCCGAAAAACTGTCGGACGCCCTTGAAGACGCCCTGTTTTTTGTACATAATTTAAAAAAATTACATCCGAATACCTGAAATTGTAAGCAAAACGAACGCAAATCCAAAACTATTACTACCTGCCAGCTGCAGTGAAGGTAATTTTATGCAAGATACAACCAATTTATCTTAAATATACTGATCGCCCATTCATTGTTTACCGACAAAGGGATCAAATTTAACATCAGACAGTGCCCCCGACTAGTGGGAAGGCTTGAACAACCGCAAAGGCTTTAGAAACTATAGCGGTGAAACGCCACGCAGTAGACAAGTTTACAAAATACATGTACATGTACATGTATGTCGACGTAAAAAGCGTTGTGTATGTATATGTACATGTACATGTCGTGTACCTACCAGGGTTGTGTGTGATAGATCGGCAGCACTCGAGACACACGTGTTGTAGACTTGATTTCAAGTCTGAGATAAGGGTTATTTTTCTGCATCAGCCACACAAAATCCCCCCGCAGATTGGCTATCACGCGCTCTAACTCGTAGGTTAAAGACGGAGGTTAATCCACAAGAGGGCGCTATTTCATGCAGGCAATGCAGGTAGACTAAAAACCACGAGCACAGACTTGGAACCAAGTCTAGGCACGTCATTCCCACTCTTTTCTGGCTGCCGCAACCTTTCAGTGCATATTAATGTATGCAGAACATCGCACAGGGTTCTGCCCACGGTGGTCGGTGCCGGAAAACCCGACCGGCACTCATGATTCCCCGACCGGCAGAATTTTTTCTTTTTCCGACCACCACACATTTTCCCTTTTTTTTTGCCCATTTCCTTCAAAATATTTTGAACAACGTGTAAAACAAATTATTTACCAGTAAACAGTTTTATCCAAAGTTTCGAGTAGCCTACTTCTTTGGTTTGAGTCTATTTTAATTATCCAGGATCGAGCATTCCTCCCGCCTGTACGATGTACAATAATATATATTATATCCAACGCACGAAACCCACATTGATTTTGCAATGGTTTCCAGTCACGCTGATTGTAGCTTTACGCTTGGAATAACATGATACCAGTTTCATCATGTTGCGAACCCTATTCTATAGCGTTTAATACAACGGAAATGAACTGCAGAGTAAGCACCATGCTATAGATTGTTTTCCCATGGCGGTAAAGGCGTGCGCGCACTGAGGGCCTACATGTACATTCAAGGCACAGCTGCAGGGCGCACGTGTGTAAACCACTCCGTGCACGATCGAATGGAAATTGACTTGACTGTATTAGGAAGAAAAAAAATTTCCGGCACTAAACAAATCCTGGGCAGAACCCTGATCGCACATGCGCAGTGTATGAGTCAAAACGTGCGTGTCTGTTTGTATGTGTGAACCTCCCACCATGAGTATGGGTAATGCAGGTTTAATAAAGAATGCTCACTGCACACCGTAATATTGAAGGACAGTACTTCTTAAATGCTCACCTCCCTCACTATCAAACTATCCCTCGTAGTGGTACACTGTAAATGTACATGATGTACATGTACATTGAAATGTTAACGATTGTTCCGTATATAATTCGCGGGCTATTTGTAGAATACCGCAACTCGACTCTTGTACGGGGGAAATCAATATGAAAAAGTCGTGACCCCGCCCAAACTTTAAAAATAATAATAACACTGCGCGAAATACGATTCTTAGGACTGTACGGTGCTGATTTCATTTTTTTAAACCCTTTAACCGGCCCAGACCCAAAGCATACGTGGAGTACACAGTAAATGCAATAATAGTTCTGTGGTACATGCATGCTGAAAATTTACCCCAACAATTTGGACACCCTGTTTTTCAATCCAGTCAAATTTGGACACCCTATTTTCAAATCCTGGCTAAAAGCTTGCAACTTAGAAGTTAAATGAAAATATTATATAAAAGACATTCACTTTTTAAAAAGTAAAAATAAAAAATTGGCAGTCAATGATTAAGTTGACATCCGCTTAAAAGAGGAAATTAAACAGGCCTGCTGTTGTTATAATGAACTAAATAGGAAGCTACCTGAATGAGCCGTTGTTCCTGGAGGTGGTGATTCAAACAAGCGGCAAGTTTCTCCCCTTCACTCAGTCTCCTCCACTTTGGCGTCATGATCTCCTTGTACTCCAACTTCTCCACCCTTGTTGATGCCAGCATCGAGTATGGGATGACAATGTTGTCGATATCATATTGGTCAGAATTCCCACCTGGGCGTCTGGGCTTAAGGAAGTTTTGCAGGGATGAGGAAGGCATTGAGTGGGAGAGGCCACCACTTGCCGTCCCATCACCAAAGGTCGTTGTTCCAGGGTGGCTGGACATGCTACTGCTGAAGCACAGGTGATCCTCAATGTTAGGGAGGGAGAGACTTCGAGCTCTGGTCTTCTTTAGAGCAGCTGTGTGAAAGAAATTATTGATGGGTGTTACTAGTATGGTTTTAAACCTACAGCCTTTCCTTACCATTGGCAATTTTAGTTGACCAAGCTTACACACAAAAAGCAGTCAAGCCGGAGCACAAATGCCATGCGTAATATAAAGCTGTATTTTTGTCCATGTTCACCCTCCATACCCAAGCTTACCATCATTGGAAAGAAAAACAGTCGGAAATCCGATTTTCCTATATCAAAAAAGTTGGAAATCCGATATTATGTCGGAAGAATATCATGCCCATTTCTGCAGCCAAAATGCCAGTGTGTCTTGCTTATTAAGAACACAAGTGTCCAGACCGAGACTCAAACCCACACTCTAATAACACCAGAGCTTGAGTCCCATGGGCTTGATCACTCAGCTCGTGGCACGTAATACAACACACTCCAACAACTCAAACCTTGGATGATAAATGATGGTGTATGGTCAATGGTACTTAGCAAAACAGAGTCTAGAAAAATGTGATGCTGGATTATGACCATTTAAGATTGACTAATGGTTCCTATACATACCAATGGCTAGCTGTGCAGCCCGCCTCTTTTTGATGTCTGTGCGACATCGCCTGTTGATCTCGTCTGTCAGCAGGTTCTTGGGTGTCCCTGGAAGGGAGTTAGCTTTAGAGCGAGGGCGTTTCAAGATCTTTCCATCCCCTCTCCCATGTCTCATGTCTTTCATTGCTTTGGAAAATAACAAACAAATATGACTGATTAATAAAATTGAAATAGTACAAGTTATTTGGATCATTTTTTATTTCCAGCCTGTGCATCTCTCTTAGGAGGAATGCTAAATCAGACATGCGGTAACTTGGAAGTTAAACCTCAAGTAGCCAAGGTGTACTTTGGATAATCCTGCAGTTAAAACGGAGTTACTGCTTATGTTCTTCTTTGCATGAGCGTTTCAAAATTCAGAATTTGAAGGGAAAAATTTCACAAGACCGCAGGGCCTGTAATTTAGAATGTTTACTGTACAATTTTTTTCACTTGACAAAGACCTGAATCAAAATGATGACACAGTTTAAACATATAACCTGCTTTTAGTTGAAAAGAGATGATTGATTCTAACTATTCGTTTTTCAAACTAAAATTTGAACATCAGGTGGTTTTTTTGAGATATTGCCTTGACAAACACAAGACTGCTGGACTTGACAGTCAAGAGTTCACTGGACTGACACGAAAAACATTGGCCTCGTCCCTCGGGCCTGCGGTCCAGTGTAAATTTTGAGACCTGCATTACATTCTCATTTACTAATTTTACTTATTTATTTTTATGCAGCACAAATACAGTACATACAAAGAACGCACAAAACAAATAGGACAATAGAGAGCAAGACTGCAGAAAACACAAAAAGCAAAACTAATTATTATTATTATTATTATTTATGACTATCTAAAGGCGATCCAGACAATAAAATCCGACAAGGACATAAAAAGTACAAGACCAAAGGTGGTCATTGGATGGGATAAGTACATGTGCACATGGACCATTCTGTTAAACCATCGGAACCTTCCATTCAAACTTTCAAGATATATATATATATAGCTATACCTATATATATATATATATATATATATATTCACTCAAGCAGGATTGCTCCAGTAGCATAGTTTGGGATGTAAGTGTTAAATCAATCAAATTACAGGAAACACTGAGACTTTCAGGCCTTTGTAAAATATGGGGAATCTGTTGACTTATTGTTAAGATCAGGACTTCAATGTTATTGCATAGCACACACAGGTACTCAGGCCGGGAATTTCACGGCAGCCATAACGACCATTGCCGTCCATGCCCTTCAAGTAGCCGAGATGCTCCTTGCAAATGAGCCAATATCATATCATGGCCACTTTTGCAGTGCCCTTTATCCCCCATGGCTGTTGGGCCCTTTTTTGCACCGTTAAAGGACTGCAAATCTAAGAAAAATTGCAATCACAATCTACAAACTGAACAGAAATAATTTTCAGGCTTCAAAATAACCTGGCACCTCAGCGTTAATACTAGCGCCTGGTACCTAATAAATAATAATAATAATAATAACTGGATTTATATAGCGCCAAATTACCAAAGGATGCAAGGCGCTTAAGAAGAAAAGAAAGACCAAAGTATTGGGACAATCAAGTTGGAGAACAGGTGAGTCTGGAGACCCTTTTTGAAGGACAAAACAGTTTTAGCGTTTTTGATGAGGACAGGAAGACCATTCCATAGGAGGGAGGCAGCAGCCCTGGGCCCTCTATTTCTACAATGTTTTCAACGCTAAAACTAACCCTAGAGTTCATTTTTGCCTTTGTATTAATTATTTAACTTAATATGTAATATTAAAGATATCCAGCTCATTTTCTGTCTAAAGTAGAAAGCCCCACTACTCTCATGTCATAAGTTAGCCCCTATGTGCTCACAACCTGGGGAGTTAGATAAAGCACATGCATCAAAAGGATGAAGTCTGGCTCCGTGATACACTACATGTTAACGTCCGTCGATATATCGATATTACTCAAAAAAACGATACTATTTTGACATCGATATCGCCAATGTCACTTTTTTAATCATATCGAAATATCGACATTTCGATATATCAAAAATGTTGATTAATCAAAAATGTCGATGTTCCTAAAATGGTATCGAAAACACCGAAAGTGTGTCAGATTATCCAGAAAACTTCCGGGTTTTAGTATTAGAAAAAGCCGCCGTCTTTATTTGCAGCTTACAAGTGAGTAGCTATAAATAAAATAGTTTGGCGACCAAGTCTGCAAGTTCCTCTGTGTTTCACCCGCGGCCCGCCGCTATATAGTTCACAATCGCTTGCGCAGTAAAATCTCAAAAGAAATCGGTCTTGCCGCCCAGCCTATCGGTTGTTTGGGACGTAACCCTCCATTGATCTGATTGGTTAACATTAAATGTTGCGAGATGGTTGTTCTCTTGCTGGTGTTTCTGATTGTTTAATAAGGTTGGGCGATGCGCCTGTGTGAGAGAGTAAGCCGAGGGGTTGAATTTGCAAAGCTACACTCCGCTGTACCTCATTCCTAGTTCTCTTTTGAATATGGAATTTTCAACGGCCCCTCACCGCGTGCGGAATGTTGGTTATGCATGGCTACCGGTAGGCGACCGAATGTTGTGGGGCCCGGGCCGATGCACGCGCAGTGCAGAGATGCCAACATTTCAAATTCAACTAGACTTAAATTTTTGTTGCATAACAAAAACGAGGTGTTCGGCATGATATTAAAATGTTGGTCGTAATACATCCCAGCTGTCGTATTCGTAATTTTAAAAAAGCCATCACTTGTCAAGTAATGGACAAAATATATGACAAGTACTGTACACGAAGTAAATTGCGACGTTTTTTGTAAACGATGATATTTACATAAATCTTACAATTTTCATCGCCGTGTCTGAGAGACATACTCAGCGGTCCTAGAGCGCCTTCGGCAGGCATGGTCACGTCGATCAACGTGCCGTCGGTCTCGATGTTTGATGAGAAGCGAACCAATTTCGATCTTTTTCAAATTGAGTTTAAGTCAGTTATTAAACGTCATACATATTACTAAATCAGGTGGACATCTCAGTGAGAACTCGTCTTCTGTTCGTTGTTTACCATCAAACCATCAGACGGGCAAAAGGGAAATCACTTAAGTTTAACTTCGCACGAGTTAACGATAAACTCATCGTGCCAAACACCATGTTTTGTTCGATGACGTTTGACATGTCCAGCTGCACACATACACAATACATGGCTGGACTACACACAAGCCTCGTGGACTTACGACACTGTCGTCAATGGAGCGGAACAGCCAGCCACACACAGCGCTGTGTAGTTAACATGCAGGTTAATACATACGTGGGCTTTATCGTCCGATTTTGAAGAAAATATTCAAAGGCAAACTTTGACCTTCCGGTACGACCAGAAGAAGGGGTCATACGATTTTGGCGTTAACTTTTCAAATATAGCCCCAGTCTTGATCTATCAGATGCTCAATTATGAATATCATAGTTGTAAAATTCAAAGACATACAGCGTATAGCAAATGGTAACTTTTTAAACTTAAAAACCTTGTAATCTGACACCTGATGACGTCACCATGACGTCACTGAAGCGGTTTCATCTCCTAATGGTTATCTAACTATATGTAAAGTTTCAAGTTTATATGAGCTTGGGAAGTGTGCTTTTGTTAGCGGACAATCGCGGGGGATAATAAGAATAAGTATTAACTAGGCATAATTTTTTGTCGGAAACAAAAAAGAGGTGTTCGGTGTGACATCGTGTTTCAAAGAAATGTTATAAACATGTCTGTGTATTAAATATTGTGTACTTCTATAGAGTCTTTAGAATGGTGGTTCTAAAGATTTGACCAAACTTTTTGGATGCAACACATCCCAGCTTGAGTACATGCAAAGTTTCCATTTGATCACCAAAGTTGTTCTGTACATATAGATCTTGTAAAACACTACCTTGGTGGTGACATATAAACATGAAAATCGATGACGTCGTGAAAACGTCACTCCACGTTATATCCTTGTAGGACCTTCCAAGTCTCATGCAAAATGAAATTTGACTATAGCTTGCTTTGTACTGAAGATATGTACCAATTGGTCAAAATTTCTAAAATTTGTAAAATTAAATTTGATGACGTCATCAAGTCGTCACTCTAGCTTTAAGTAGTCAATATAACTGTCTATCAACATGCCAAGTTTCAACTCAGTCAAACTTGTGGTTTTGTAGATACACAGCTTCAAAAAGTAAACCTTTAATGCAATACCACGTGACACATGATGACGTCATCAATCTAAAAATTCACACATATGTTGTCTGCAAGAAGGTCATTATGTATACCAATTTTGAAACGATTATCATAAACTTCACCACAGACATCTAGTAAAAGTGTATTTTTAATTGTTTTCAACCTGCCGCTAGAGGGCGCTCTTGACTTTTATGACGTCACTTGTCTTATTTTTTTAAACCAGACTCTTGCTCGACTATAACACCGTTAAAAAAAAATCAAAAAGTGTGCCACTTTTAAATTACAAGGCACTTCCGGTTTCTTCCTGTTTCGACCGGAGGTAGAGGTCATGTGAGGTCACGCACACGACAAAAAATAAAGACCTATATGACCTAAGTATCATCCCGCATAAAACAACCGCCGGTCTCTTAAGTGTGATTTGTTACAGAATTTCAAAGATTAATTTATTTGTTTCTAAAAACCTTGTAATTTGACACCTGATGACGTCATCATGACGTAACTGAAACGGTTTCGTCTCCTAATGGTTATCTATCTACATGTAAAGTTTCAAGTTGATATGAGCTTGGGAAGTGTGCTTTTGTTAGCGGACAAGCGGCGAAGAGAAGAAGAAGAAGAATCTGAAGAAGTAAAAAAAAAAAAAAACGAACAATAAGAAGAGGTGTTCGGAGCTACGCTCCGCTCCGAACACCTAACTAGACATAATTTTTTGTTGGAAACAAAAAAGAGGTGTTCGGTGTGACCTCGTGTTACAAAGAAATGTTATAAACATGTCTGTGTATTAAATATTGTATACTTCTATGGAGTCCGACCATTCTAAAGATTTGACCAAACTTTTTGGATGTAACACATCCCAGTTTGAGTACATGCAAAGTTTCCATTTGATCACCAAAGTTGTTCTGTATACATATAGATCTTGTAAAACACTACCTTGGTGGTGACATAACATGAAAATCGATGACGTCATGAAAACGTCACTCCACGTTATATCCTTGTAGGACCTTCCAAGTCTCATGCAAAATGAAATTTGACTATAGCTTGCTTTGTACTGAAGATATGTACCAATTGGTCAAAATTTCTAAAATTTGCAAAAACAAATTTGATGACGTCATCAAGTCGTCACTCTAGCTTTAAGTAGTCAATATAACTGTCTATCAACATGCCAAGTTTCAACTCAGTCAAACTTGTGGTTTTGTAGATACACAGCTTCAAAAAGTAAACCTTTAATGCGATACCACGTGACACATGATGACGTCATCAATCTAAAAATACACACATATGTTGTCTGCAAGAAGGTCATTATGTATACCAATTTTGAAACGATTATCATAAACTTTGCCACAGACATCTAGTAAAAGTGTATTTTTAATTGTTTTCAACCTGCCGCTAGAGGGCGCTCTTGACTTTTATGACGTCACTTGTCTTATTTTTTTAAACCAGACTCTTGCTCGACTATAACACCGTTAAAAAAAACTTCAAAAAGTGTGCCACTTTTAAATTACAAGGCACTTCCGGTTTCTTCCTGTTTCGACCGGAAGTAGAGGTCATGTGAGGTCACGCACACGACAAAAAATAAAGACCTATATGACCTAAGTATGATCCCGCATAAAACAACCGCCGGTCTCTTAAATGTGATTTGTTACAGAATTTCAAAGATTAATTTATTTTTTTCTAAAAACCTTGTAATTTGACACCTGATGATGTCATCATGACGTAAATGAAACGGTTTCGTCTCCTAATGGTTATCTAACTATGGTAAAAATTTCAAGTTTATATGAGCTTGGGAAGTGTGCTTTTGTTAGCGGACAAGCGGCGAAGAGAAGAAGAAGAATCTGAAGAAGTAAAAAAAAAAAACGAACAATAACAAGAGGTATTCGGACTTTCGTCCGAACACCTAACTAGACATAATTTTTTGTTGGAAACAAAAAAGAGGTGTTCGGTGTGACCTCGTGTTTCAAAGAAATGTTATAAACATGTCTGTGTATTAAATATTGTATACTTCTATAGAGTCTTTAGAATGGTGGTTCTAAAGATTTGACCAAACTTTTTGGATGTAACACATCCCAGCTTGAGTACATGCAAAGTTTCCATTTGATCACCAAAGTTGTTCTGTACATATAGATCTTGTAAAACACTACCTTGGTGGTGACATAACATGAAAATCGATTACGTCGTGAAAACGTCACTCAACATTATATCCTTGTAGGACCTTCCAAGTCTCATGCAAAATGAAATTCGATTATAGCTTGCTTTGAACTGAAGATATGTAACTATTGGTCAAAATTTCAAAAATTTGTTTAAAAAAAATTGATGACGTCATCAAGTGGTCACTCTAACTTTAAGTAGTCAATATCACTGTCTATCAACATGCCAAGTTTCAACTCAGTCAAACTTGTGGTTTTGTAGATACACAGCTTCAAAAAGTAAACCTTTAATGCGATACCACGTGACACATGATGACGTCATCAATCTAAAAATTCACACATATGTTGTCTGTATGAAGGTTATTATGTATACAATTTTGAAACGATTATCATAAACTTCACCACAGACATCTAGTTAAAGTGTATTTTTAATTGTTTTTAACCTGCCGCTAGAGGGCGCTCTTGACTTTTATGACGTCACTTGTCTTATTTTTTTAAACCAGACTCTTGCTCGACTATAACACCGTTAAAAAAAACTTCAAAAAGTGTGCCACTTTTAAATTACAAGGCACTTCCTGTTTCTTCCTGTTTCGACCGGAAGTAGAGGTCATGTGAGGTCACGCACACGACAAAAAATAAAGACCTATATGACCTAAGTATGATCCCGCATAAAACAACCGCCGGTCTCTTAAGTGTGATTTGTTACAGAATTTCAAAGATTAATTTATTTTTTTCTAAAAACCTTGTAATTTGACACCTGATGACGTCATCATGACGTAAATGAAACGGTTTCGTCTCCTAATGGTTATCTAACTATGGTAAAAATTTCAAGTTTATATGAGCTTGGGAAGTGTGCTTTTGTTAGCGGACAAGGGACGAAGAGAAGAAGAAGAAGAAGTAACTAGTCATAATTTTTTGTTGGAAACAAAAAAGAGGTGTTCGGTGTGACCTCGTGTTTCAAAGAAATGTTATAAACATGTCTGTGTATTAAATATTGTATACTTCTATAGAGTCTTTGGAATGGTGGTTCTAAAGATTTGACCAAACTTTTTGGATGTAACACATCCCAGCTTGAGTACATGCAAAGTTTTCATTTGATCACCAAAGTTGTTCTGTACATATAGATCTTGTAAAACACTACCTTGGTGGTGACATAACATGAAAATCGATGACGTCGTGAAAACGTCACTCCACGTTATATCCTTGTAGGACCTTCCAAGTCTCATGCAAAATGAAATTTGACTATAGCTTGCTTTGTACTGAAGATATGTACCAATTGGTCAAAATTTCTAAAATTTGTAAAAGAAAATTTGATGACGTCATCAAGTCGTCACTCTAGCTTTAAGTAGTCAATATAACTGTCTATCAACATGCCAAGTTTCAACTCAGTCAAACTTGTGGTTTTGTAGATACACAGCTTCAAAAAGTAAACCTTTAATGCGATACCACGTGACACATGATGACGTCATCAATCTAAAAATTCACACATATGTTGTCTGCAAGAAGGTCATTATGTATACCAATTTTGAAACGATTATCATAAACTTCGCCACAGACATCTAGTAAAAGTGTATTTTTAATTGTTTTCAACCTGCCGCTAGAGGGCGCTCTTGACTTTTATGACGTCACTTGTCTTATTTTTTTAAACCAGACTCTTGCTCGACTATAACACCGTTTAAAAAAACTTCAAAAAGTGTGCCACTTTTAAATTACAAGGCACTTCCGGTTTCTTCCTGTTTCGACCGGAAGTAGAGGTCATGTGAGGTCACGCACACGACAAAAAATAAAGACCTATATGACCTAAGTATGATCCCGCATAAAACAACCGCCGGTCTCTTAAATGTGATTTGTTACAGAATTTCAAAGATTAATTTATTTTTTTCTAAAAACCTTGTAATTTGACACCTGATGACGTCATCATGACGTAAATGAAACGGTTTCGTCTCCTAATGGTTATCTAACTATGGTAAAAATTTCAAGTTTATATGAGCTTGGGAAGTGTGCTTTTGTTAGCGGACAAGCGGCGAAGAGAAGAAGAAGAATCTGAAGAAGTAAAAAAAAAAAACGAACAATAACAAGAGGTATTCGGACTTTCGTCCGAACACCTAACTAGACATAATTTTTTGTTGGAAACAAAAAAGAGGTGTTCGGTGTGACCTCGTGTTTCAAAGAAATGTTATAAACATGTCTGTGTATTAAATATTGTATACTTCTATAGAGTCTTTAGAATGGTGGTTCTAAAGATTTGACCAAACTTTTTGGATGTAACACATCCCAGCTTGAGTACATGCAAAGTTTCCATTTGATCACCAAAGTTGTTCTGTACATATAGATCTTGTAAAACACTACCTTGGTGGTGACATAACATGAAAATCGATTACGTCGTGAAAACGTCACTCAACATTATATCCTTGTAGGACCTTCCAAGTCTCATGCAAAATGAAATTCGATTATAGCTTGCTTTGAACTGAAGATATGTAACTATTGGTCAAAATTTCAAAAATTTGTTTAAAAAAAATTGATGACGTCATCAAGTGGTCACTCTAACTTTAAGTAGTCAATATCACTGTCTATCAACATGCCAAGTTTCAACTCAGTCAAACTTGTGGTTTTGTAGATACACAGCTTCAAAAAGTAAACCTTTAATGCGATACCACGTGACACATGATGACGTCATCAATCTAAAAATTCACACATATGTTGTCTGTATGAAGGTTATTATGTATACAATTTTGAAACGATTATCATAAACTTCACCACAGACATCTAGTTAAAGTGTATTTTTAATTGTTTTTAACCTGCCGCTAGAGGGCGCTCTTGACTTTTATGACGTCACTTGTCTTATTTTTTTAAACCAGACTCTTGCTCGACTATAACACCGTTAAAAAAAACTTCAAAAAGTGTGCCACTTTTAAATTACAAGGCACTTCCTGTTTCTTCCTGTTTCGACCGGAAGTAGAGGTCATGTGAGGTCACGCACACGACAAAAAATAAAGACCTATATGACCTAAGTATGATCCCGCATAAAACAACCGCCGGTCTCTTAAGTGTGATTTGTTACAGAATTTCAAAGATTAATTTATTTTTTTCTAAAAACCTTGTAATTTGACACCTGATGACGTCATCATGACGTAAATGAAACGGTTTCGTCTCCTAATGGTTATCTAACTATGGTAAAAATTTCAAGTTTATATGAGCTTGGGAAGTGTGCTTTTGTTAGCGGACAAGGGACGAAGAGAAGAAGAAGAAGAAGTAACTAGTCATAATTTTTTGTTGGAAACAAAAAAGAGGTGTTCGGTGTGACCTCGTGTTTCAAAGAAATGTTATAAACATGTCTGTGTATTAAATATTGTATACTTCTATAGAGTCTTTGGAATGGTGGTTCTAAAGATTTGACCAAACTTTTTGGATGTAACACATCCCAGCTTGAGTACATGCAAAGTTTTCATTTGATCACCAAAGTTGTTCTGTACATATAGATCTTGTAAAACACTACCTTGGTGGTGACATAACATGAAAATCGATGACGTCGTGAAAACGTCACTCCACGTTATATCCTTGTAGGACCTTCCAAGTCTCATGCAAAATGAAATTTGACTATAGCTTGCTTTGTACTGAAGATATGTACCAATTGGTCAAAATTTCTAAAATTTGTAAAAGAAAATTTGATGACGTCATCAAGTCGTCACTCTAGCTTTAAGTAGTCAATATAACTGTCTATCAACATGCCAAGTTTCAACTCAGTCAAACTTGTGGTTTTGTAGATACACAGCTTCAAAAAGTAAACCTTTAATGCGATACCACGTGACACATGATGACGTCATCAATCTAAAAATTCACACATATGTTGTCTGCAAGAAGGTCATTATGTATACCAATTTTGAAACGATTATCATAAACTTCGCCACAGACATCTAGTAAAAGTGTATTTTTAATTGTTTTCAACCTGCCGCTAGAGGGCGCTCTTGACTTTTATGACGTCACTTGTCTTATTTTTTTAAACCAGACTCTTGCTCGACTATAACACCGTTTAAAAAAACTTCAAAAAGTGTGCCACTTTTAAATTACAAGGCACTTCCGGTTTCTTCCTGTTTCGACCGGAAGTAGAGGTCATGTGAGGTCACGCACACGACAAAAAATAAAGACCTATATGACCTAAGTATGATCCCGCATAAAACAACCGCCGGTCTCTTAAATGTGATTTGTTACAGAATTTCAAAGATTAATTTATTTTTTTCTAAAAACCTTGTAATTTGACACCTGATGACGTCATCATGACGTAAATGAAACGGTTTCGTCTCCTAATGGTTATCTAACTATGGTAAAAATTTCAAGTTTATATGAGCTTGGGAAGTGTGCTTTTGTTAGCGGACAAGCGGCAAAGAGAAGAAGAATCTGAAGAAGTAAAAAAAAAAAAAAACGAACAATAACAAGAGGTATTCGGACTTTTGTCCGAACACCTAACTAGACATAATTTTTTGTTGGAAACAAAAAAGAGGTGTTCGGTGTGACCTCGTGTTTCAAAGAAATGTTATAAACATGTCTGTGTATTAAATATTGATATACTTCTATAGAGTCTTTAGAATGGTGGTTCTAAAGATTTGACCAAACTTTTTGGATGTAACACATCCCAGCTTGAGTACATGCAAAGTTTCCATTTGATCACCAAAGTTGTTCTGTATACATATAGATCTTGTAAAACACTACCTTGGTGGTGACATAACATGAAAATCGATGACGTCGTGAAAACGTCACTCCACGTTATATCCTTGTAGGACCTTCCAAGTCTCATGCAAAATGAAATTTGACTATAGCTTGCTTTGTACTGAAGATATGTACCAATTGGTCAAAATTTCTAAAATTTGCAAAAACAAATTTGATGACGTCATCAAGTCGTCACTCTAGCTTTAAGTAGTCAATATAACTGTCTATCAACATGCCAAGTTTCAACTCAGTCAAACTTGTGGTTTTGTAGATACACAGCTTCAAAAAGTAAACCTTTAATGCGATACCACGTGACACATGATGACGTCATCAATCTAAAAATTCACACATATGTTGTCTGTATGAAGGTCATTATGTATACCAATTTTGAAACGATTATCATAAACTTCACCACAGACATCTAGTAAAAGTGTATTTTTAATTGTTTTTAATCTGCCGCTAGAGGGCGCTCTTGACTTTTATGACGTCACTTGTCTTATTTTTTTAAACCAGACTCTTGCTCGACTATAACACCGTAAAAAAAAACTTCAAAAAGTGTGCCACTTTTAAATTACAAGGCACTTCCTGTTTCTTCCTGTTTCGCCTGGAAGTAGAGGTCAAGTCATGTCACGCACACAATAAAAAATTAAGACCCATATTACCTCTATATAATCCCGCAAAAAGTAACCGACGGTCTCTTCATCTTGATTTGATATGGATTTTCAAAGATTAAATTTTTTAATTTTAAAAACCTTGTAACTTGACACCTGATGACGTCATCATGACGTAAATGAAACGGTTTCGTCTCCTAATGGATATCTAACTATGGTAGAAATTTCAAGTTTATACGAGCTTGGGAAGTGTGCTTTTGTTAGCGGACAAGCGGCGAAGAGAAGAAGAATCTGAAGAAGTAAAAAAAAAAAAAAACGAACAATAACAAGAGGTGTTCGGAGCTACGCTCCGCTCCGAACACCTTAAAAAAAAAAAAAAAAACGAACAATAAGAAGAGGTATTCGGACTTTTGTCCGAACACCTAAAAAGTAAGAAAAAAAACCGGAACAAAAACAAGAGGTGTTCCGGGCGGAGTGCCCGAACACCTAAAAAGAGTAATTTGCCCTCAGGCAATATATATAGCATTTAACAGAGATCAGTGTCATACATAGAGCTATAGCTCTATGGTGTCATACATGTTCTGTGCTTTTTGATGATGTGGTATGCTCCGGCGCGCTGTGTTGATGTGCAATGTTGATGTCGAGTCACAGCGACTGCGAGCAGATTTCACTACGAAGTTGTAATCCTCTATAAAATCATGTTGTAATGAATCCATCGTTGTACTCCAACAAGCGAAAAACTAATCAAACTATTGTATTAATATATTGGTTTTACCTGGCACGCGTAAACAACGAGCACCGTAATAAACATGATTTTATCAACAGTGTAGTACGACGAGCAAGACTACACGCGGTTTTCTCAAACGCCCCAATATCAACATCAGTATACCTGGGGCGATTTGGTTAGCAACTGACCATGGTTGGTTGCCAGTCTTCTAACACACATTGTCTACGTGTAAATCGAGGACACCAGCCTAATACTTATTACGCCCAATTAGGCTCTTCTACCGTGGGCGCGTTGTTTTCACCGGTCGTTTCGAAAAGGGCCTACGTATGCGCTGTTTCATGCGCTACAATTCGCACAAAAAGTCAGATACCGAATACATTTTAGTGATACGCGCTATGAAAATAAATACATTTTTTTATTACTAGATATTTATAAAATCGTAAAGAACGAGGCGATGATCGTATTGTCGTAATTTGATAAATAAATCGTACAAATTACGCCTAAATCGTAAATGTTGGCATCTCTGGCAGTGGATCAGCAGTCACCACCATGTGCGTCGTGTTTTAACGTTTGTTTACTGAAATGAACACTCACAATTCTGATTGCGGCCACATTAAATCTAGCAAATATTCAGACTTGTCAACTATTTTAAAAACTTTAAAATAAACTTTCTTTGGGATTTTACCACCCTACCCTCATTTATTGTGATTTTTTTTGTTTGACTCGCCTGACGGACTAGTAAAAGATGGGTTGATTCGCCGCTGCTGTTTTCACTCGGTATTTGGAGAACGGGCGACCTCTAATTTCGAACCCTGATGAGTCATGACTTTGCCAACTCCTTCAATTGCGTCCGCGACATACTCCTGATGTCGGCGACTCACAAAGGCTACATGTATGTGTTATTTTGGGGCGGCCAATCACGAGTCGGTAATTGCAGGAGTGTTCTGTATACCCTTGCTATTCGCCAAGCCAGCGGAAGCGGCAACGGTAATCATGTCTTATCTTCGTTGTAAAACCAAAAGCAAGCAGGGCGGGCGGGAGTAATTCGATAGTTTTCGGACTAACAACAAGTGCAGAAGATCGTTCCAAAACCGCAACCCTATTTAACTGTCGGACTTCAGTATTTAAGTTGCTGTTTTTAGGCTGATCTTACGCATGAGAAATACTTGATATATCGAGTATACTCGATATTTAATTTCCGATATATCGGTTATTGAAAAAACTGACATCGACGGACGTTACTACATGTACATAGCAGGCATGAGAATATGCGATAAAAAAAACGGAAACATTTTACCGCCAAAAATTGCATGTCCGGATTTTGGGCAAAGTCCAAATTTTTGCGTGTCCGGAATTTGGGCAAGTTTACCCAGGCGTCAGCGTCGCACTCTCAGTGAATCCCTTTGGCGTTTTGGGGACCATTTGTGGGATTGAGGACATGTTAATAGGAGGAAAATACTTTTAAAAAAGATGAAATCATAACAGTGCTAGACGTATATTGTCTTTAAAAGCTCAAAATAAAATGATATTCGGAACTTACTTCCACGATTTTTTTTTATTATGAACAGAGCTGTCATCCTTTTGTTACAAATATTGATTTTTGGGGGGTCTGTTTACCTGTGATAGTGAATAATTGTGTTAAGTGTTGCCCCCCTTGGCCATTGAAACTTGTTCTTCAAATACCTTTTCGTATCTCCAAGATCCCGACAGTTTATAAACAATAGCATTTTGGAAAAATAATGTGAGACGTCAAACGTCAACAAATCTCCCCACACGTGTGTCGCACACTCATGCATTGTCTAGAAGTTACTTCCAGGTCATAGTTCAATGCGTAAAAATATCTCCAGCCGTAAAACACATTAAACGTATCGAAGAAACGGCACTTAAGCCAATGAAGGTTCGTACTGACGACTGGTAAAAAAAGTATAACGATGCGCGCGCATCCAAAACACCGTGCGTTGTTGTCAGTAGACTTTTCAATGTCTCCACGAATGTTCCTTTGCTGCAACAGTAAACATACATGTATTACAGTCAAACCGTACCATGAATGAAGCGGGGAAAGACTGAAAGAAGTCTACAGATATCAATTGAACGCGCTGCATGCACATGGAAGAAACAAATCAACGCATATTGGGCCGGCCGCTGCCGGGCGGCAATTTATTACGAACGGAAGCATGTAAACTTACAATTTCTCATAAAACCAAGAAGAGGGATTAGCGAGATCCAAATGTATACCCCAACAACTCCCCCCCCCCCAATATTATATCAAATTCACATTGAACTCGAAGACCACAAATTTGAAAGGGAAAAAACCGGAACTCCGGTTTAAACGGGAAGATTCTCATGCCTGACATAGGCCTTATAGTCTAGACACAGACTCAAAGCATAATGTAGAGGATACGTCCTACAAAGTCTGGCTCCTAGATTTTCTAATGCTTTACTTATGGGATGCGGCTGCGGCAGCAAACTGCAATGTGAGAATTTATCTACAAGAATGGAAACATCGCTGCACCAACTTGAAATAAAAATGACACCAACAAGCAATCATTGATCGGGATCGAGGCCAAGATTTAACAAAACTTTCGATTTTAAATGAACAAAGATTGGTGGCAAATGGAGTTTGTTTGAAAAACAAGTTGACAAAATTCCTCTTACTGAACTTGTTCAAAAACTAAACAACCTAGTGGTTAGGTGTATCTGTTTGCTGTGCAAAATGTGAGATTGATCTTTATTACTCAGAGTTCGAAATTAGCGGTCGCCCAGTCGCCAAATGCGAGTGAAAACAGCAGCAGGCGAGCCAAAACCTTTCCTTTACTAGTCCACCGGGCGAGTCTAAAAATTGTTCCTTTTCACAATAAATGAGGGGTACAGTGGTAAAATCCCCCAAAAAGTTTATTTTAAAGTTTGACCAGTCTGCATATTTGCTACATAGAATAAATGTGGCTGGATCGAGATGGGAATTGCGATCATTCATTTTAGTGTACAAATGTTAAAACACGATACACATAACCACATGGAGCCGACTGCTTAGTATCCACCGTGCATGCACTGGCCCCACACAACGTTCGGTCGCCCGACGGTAGTCCATGCATACACAACGCATGGTATGTTGTGCAGTACAACACAGCAGGGTCCAAAGTCCACGCTAACCAACATTTGGCATGCTGTGATTGGCCGTTGATAATTACTATATTCATAAGAAAGCTTTGCTAGACTCAAACTCAGTACACGCTCCTGAGCAAAGTAAAGAATTGCTGCACAGTGTGCCGCACGCTTGCAGATTGTGTACAATACACAGCCTTGGATTAAGGCAACTTTTGACGATAGAGGGCGATTTAAAGTTCATTTAAAGTTCATTAAATATTTTCACATTGTGCGCTGTCAACCGATCGTTGAATCACTAGATTTCGATGCAAATGAAGTTCTGAACAACTGATCCTCAAATCAAAGAATCCATGAAAATGGTTGTTGATGGAAAAAGTAATAAGGGCAGAAATTCACTTTTATTTATTTATTCTTTTCCCTCACGGTTTGAAAATTGTGTGAGTGAATACATGTTGGCTAGTGACAAAATCATAACTTCTGAACCACATATTGGATGTTTACAATCCATCCATTATCTAAAAGGTCTTCATAAACTAATCACGCGCTACACAAAATGTGACCCCTTTTTGACCTTGACTTCCAGTTTGGACCGAAAATTGATGTTTAAATTTTGATTGATAAGGTATAATGTCGTTACCTATTAATTCAATCACTCACCACGAACACCTTGTTTTTGTAATTAACAAAAACTGAATACCTAGTTTTATATTTTTCAGTAAAATGGACAGGGTCGGTTACATTTATGTGTTTTGTATTTCAGCAAAAAGCGCTGCCTCCGTGCCATTTTGCCTGTTTCAATTTAGTCAAGGTGCCCATTCCTTTGGCCTTAATGCCCTTTAAAATTACTGCCTATTGATGGCCAAAGCGAACTTGCCCTAAAAATGTCGAAACTCCAGGCCTGGGTACTAATATTCAAACTTACTCTGTGCAGCCAGTTTGCGGAGCATTTTAAGGGACTTCTCTTCACCAGCATTCTGCCGTCGCTTTGTCTTGTCTTTGTCCTTCCTCTCGTACTTCCGTGTAGTCTTCCGCCCTTCTTTGCCTTCTGTGGGTGTGCTCGGGCGACGCTTTCTGTTTAAAATGATTTGTGTAGTGATAACATTTTAACTTCTACTGTTTATTTCAATATTTTTTCAAATAAACACTGTACCGAGGCATTGCACGGTGGGGTAGGAATATGAATTTTGGTTTGCTTTATCAAAAGTTATTAAAAGATTGTTTTCATTTGCCATTAATAGATTAGTGGTTGAAGAAGACTTCTCGTAATCGCTTCCTGACAACTAGAGCAGACTTGTTGAATTGTTGAGACCAAACTCGACTCACTTAGGGATAGTAAAAGTATTTACGAAAAGTCTCCCGATCAGTCTCCACAAATATTTTCAGTGCCAATACAAAAATGTGCAGGATAAGATCTTTTCAGAAATAACTATGTTGTACTCAATAGAAAGTAGACAACATAAGGCGTCACCATAAACCGTCTTGACTTTTGGGTAAGTCAATAAAAAAATATTTACTCTCTTTGATTCAATACACTCAGCTGCTGATCTCAAACTAAACTAGTGACGGACTGACAACACAAAACTTACTTTTTCATGTTCGACATTTTTGACGGTGGAGGTTTACGCTGCCACTCGTTGCTTTTCATCATTCCTTCAAACTGTAGTGAAAGTGGAATATCTACAAGGAAGATTTTGTGAAAAATTTTGTGGAACAAATTATGTACACAAGTTATGACGAATAAGTAAACATATGTGTGCATTTTTTCAATAATGTTTTACTCTGTAAACACTGTGATTAACGCATCAGGGGCCTTTCTGCACCCATTAGCTCCCTTCAGCAAACGATAACTCAACACTCGAATAGATGGATAGCTTGCATGCCTGGTCTCATGACATACATGTACAAAACAAGGAAAACGGTTTAGGCACACCGTGATCTACATGTATTAAATCTACATGTATTAATTATCAAGCCAACCATAGTTTTGCTCTTGTATGTTTTTTGGGGATAGTTTAGCCTTGCCACCATGAAGCCCCTCAAGAATCCCCCAAAATGCTCCACTCTGTAGGGTAAATTCACATTTAAATGTTTGGCCTTGGATACATTGAGTTTGCCTGGCCCAATAGTAATTATTTTTGATTTGGTCCTGCATTGCCACATCATACGATATCAGACAACTTCCTGAATATGATCTTGGAGGATTTGGGAGTGTTGGGGTTTGTGGTTAAAGGTTAGCGCCCCACATGCTCTTTGAGATTTACAAGACGGCAGTTGCAAGACAAGTAAACACAGCCCAATAGCTGTTTTTGTTTATTACTCACTTGCATTTAACCAAAATATTTCAACATGGAGCTACAGTAGATCCATACATAAATCATTTATCTGGCACCAGCCATGTTTAATAAGAAAGAAAAAAATTCTTACCCCAGAGAGATTTGAGGTTAGCAGTAAAAATAAGTCATAACAATATTCGGACATGTATCCATTAGAAACATAGTTGTTTTTCTGTATCCAGTCTACTTATAAATGTGAAAGAGTTGAATTATGAAATGTTTTGAATAGAGTATATTGCAACTCACTTTGTGCTAATTTTACAGGAACTACAAAAGCGCAAAATTTACCTTGTGGGAAAGACAAGACTGGATGGAAGGAGTAATCCAACTGAGCCACTCTCTCATTAAGTGGGGCCATGTCTGGTTCCTTTGGCTTTTCAACATGATTAAACCGACCTCCGCACATCACACAAGGCATTAGGGGTGGGCAGCAACCACACCGAACCGATGACAACTTCTGACTTTTGCGGCTATAATGATGCATGTTCATCGTTCGGATTAGTTTTCGCTTGCGAAAGTACCATACGGGTCGTGTCCTTGCACAGTAATGTTCCTCCGGGTTGACGGATGATGGAGACGAAAATGAGTTTGTCTCCGGTTGTCTGTGGGAGCCAATCGGTGAGGCTGATTTGCTATTCAACACCTGACTTCCATAAGTGGATGAATTGCCTACAATACCATTCATAGGTTTTGTGTATGGCATCTTTCCAGCAGCTTTTGTTGGTGTGCTGGATGCCGTTGGAGGCAGTGGAAGCCCAGACGTGGGAGATACACAGTTCTGGAGAGACTTCTTCAGCCTTGCTGTCTGCCGGTCGACGTTGCTCAGCAGGGATGACAGATTTGATGGGGACATCTCCTGGGATCCACCTAGCCGAGCAATCTTTGCTTCGATTGGAGAAAGCTTCCGATTGGTTTTGGTCGACGTCATGACGCGTACCTTCATGAGTTCTTCTGTTGAGGATGGTTCGCCTAGGACAGCAACGCCTTTACTGGCCCGCGTCTGCCGATAAATGTCACTCTGTTGTCTGATGCGATATTCTAAATCAGATACTTGTGCTTGAAGCCACGTCCAGCGACTGGCAATAGAAGCTCTCTCCATGGCCCACTTCCATACAGCTCGCCTATGTCTGCAAACATGATACAAAATTCACTTCATGAGAGTTAAAAATATGCCAACTTCAAAGGTTGGTGATAAAACTACACCAAATTGTTGACGTTTATCCTGTTAAAAAACCTTTTGAACAAACAATTTTAAAAACCATCTGGCATCTTCAATGCATGAATTAAAAAAACGAAAAAAATTTAAAACTGGGGAACAATTTTCTCTCGAAGAGATTAATACCTCTAAGAGTGTAACATTCTCACAGACAAATGAAAAAAACCAAAAGGTTTGGACATGTGGGCTTTGTCTTTCTTTCAAATGATTGTATTCATATTCTAAGTAAAGTTGAAAAGAGAACGCCCTAAAACCCGAAAGATATTCTGACAAATCATAGGCCTGTATCTTACTATTTTGGGTGATTTTCTTTTCAGCAAAGGTATTTTTGAATGTGCAAGGCCCTCCCCAGTTTACCAAAAATATATTCACAGTAAGGCCTAAAAAAAAAATCTTATGTTGGCGCAACCCGACCGACCCTAAAAATCTGGCCGACGACCCTGGGTATTTTTTTTTTTTCAAGGGAAGAAATTTAATAATTAAAATCAATATAAATTAGTTATAAATACGTTTGAAACCATTTCTGACCGTTTCTCATTGTTGTATTGTCTGACAATAGGGCGCGTGGAACTTTGGAGTGCACAATGTTTTTGCACAACGAACATGAAGAAATATTGCTCAGGCCCGATAACAATGTATGTGTACATACGGAGCTGAGATAGATGCACCATGTACTGTACATTGTACATGTATAGTCGCGTACCCGACTCCCAATATACTGCGCTGCGTTTCACAATGGTGAATACATGGGCTGCTTTCTTGGAAGTCTGGTTCAGCGAGCGCAAGGCTGCTCTACAATGAAAAACATGGTAGCCTTGTCCTAGACTGTTGCACGGCGCGGACTGCTACATACAATATTAAAAATACTTGGCTATTTATTTCCGTGTTAAAAAAATAGTTTGTTACAATATAAATTATTTTAATGAATGTTCCAGCATTTTACACAAACAAATTGATATATATACATTCTAAAAATGGTAAACTATTCTGTGACCCCGGCAACCCGGCCCCGTGGTTACGCTCCCATTGCATCAACATGGCGCCCAGTTCCAAAGCGTACAGTGTTTCCATCAAGGGAAAGTGTGATCTGCGGTCATTAAATGTCATCAAGAGTTTGAAAGTATACTATTTGTTGTGTGTAGCCTTGTTTTATTTTGTTATCGTGTATTACTACCAGCTTAAACATTTAGAAAACCATTCATTTTCGTAGAGGAAAAAAATAAAAAAAATAAAATAAAAAATCCCTACCTGCCTAACCTATTTTTTCTAGCCCGTTACACCAACAAAACATTTTTTTTTCCAGGTCTAAGTAGTAAATGAGAATATTTTGTATTTGTAAATGAGAATACTTTGTGATGGCACAAGTCCCTCTCAAGTTCAAACTATGAGTTATGTGTGAATCCAATTTGTGTTACGTACAGTTGAATGAACCAGGCTTTTTGCCCGAACAAATGAACAACAACCACTTACAATGGTATTTTATGCTTTTGTCGAGTTTGTGCGTAAGATGGGAGAGTGTCATCCCCCTCATCACAGCTCTCTCCTCCAGAGCTGCTCTCTGTTTCATCATCGTCTACCCAACTCTCCACATGATCAAACTTAGATTGGAGCTGTCTGGCTGCCGTCTTTACTAAAATGTTTCCTGACACATCATTGTCTGTTGGTCTTGTAGGCAAAAGCTTCCGCTTATGGTTACAAGTTCGAGAGAGGTGGCTATCCCCTATGGTGGCATCTGGGCCTGTGCTACAGGCCGGCTCCTGTGATTTTGGTGCAACATTAACATCTGCTAGATTTGATGAAGAATTCCGTTTACATTCTAGACAACCTTCCGCATCAGCCTCAGCAGCCTTTTCTTCTTGATTCTTGTGCTGCTCTTGAACAAAGCTTTGGATCTGCCGTTGACTGTGGGTGCTGATGTGATTTGCCTGCAATCTTCTGAGTTTTTGAACGAGCTGTCTTGCCCGTTGTGCTAAATGTGACTTTTGATCGATGGCGCATTGTATTTGGTCTGGTGCCAAGAGTTTAGGTGTTGACGAGATGCTGGTCACTGCATTTAATTGTACCGTTTGTCCAAGACTATTACCCTTTCCATAGTTAACAATTATATCCCGATCAGTAACAGTGTCCATCCTATCAAAAGAGTGGATCTTAATTTCACCACCCAGCGTATCATCTTCGGCTTCTGAAGAGTCCGCAGTGGCAGTGGAACTGCTACCTGTCGCATCAGTTTTATTCGCTAACGAGAGAGATGACGTTTCTGGAGGCATGGTGGTGGCTACATGGGCACTTGTCTGACAAGGTTGCTGCTTATCATTTGCTCCAGAGACAGTTGAATGACTCATTTTCTTAATGTTGTTCAAAACAGCCTTGCCCCCGTTGTTCAGGCCAGGACCCCTGGCTGACAGGGGATAGGTACCAGTTCCGAGTGCCTTTCCTCTCTCCAACTTCTCAAGAAGCCGTAAGTTCTCAGGAATTCTACCTCTCTGAGAGTTTGCTTTGAAAAGCCGGATCTTTGACCTATGGTTATTTATCCCTGATTTATTCTGGCTACCTTGTTTCACCAATGGGTCTCTCTCAAACCCCGAGTCCTGAATGCCTTGATCAGAGTCAATGTGTATGTGGTTGGAATTAGAGTGACCGTTGGGTAACCCTGGGCTTGTCGGATCGCTTGGGGTGGCTTCGAAGCCAGCTTGTCCAGAATCCGCAGGAGAGACCGGCAACTTAAAACTAGAAGGATGGGCAGAAGCATCGGTCAAGGCTGGAGCCATCGCAGCCATGCAGCATAGCCTGGGGATGGCTGTCACACCACCAAGGCATGGACACTATATTGGGGAAAAATCAAAAGAATCTATTAAAGTAGTGCCAAATCAGGTACATAATATAATTCAAACACCATTATTTGCCTCGAGTTTTCACTGAAAATGGAGAATCTGCACACTAAAATTTCTAAAACAAGTCTCACTTATTCTGTTGCCATTACGTCTAGACAAAAAAAAGGGGCAAAGTTTATCCGACACCTTAAAATATTCAGTAATATAAACAAAACATGGAAAGAAAAAAAACATGCAGTCTCTAGATCTGTGGTTTTCATTATAAAAGTTGGAATTTACTGCAACAATTGTTTTCTCCCAAAAAGTAAAAAATATGTGGGCCGCACTTAAAAGCCGACAGCTGACAAGTTTTAAATGCACTGAAAAACCTGTTAGAACAAAAATAAACCACTAACATATGTAAAAGAGCCATAAATATCCAAATCACCTCCAATCTCTTGAAATTGAAATAATGTTATCTAATTTAGAAAAAAAGTTTCTTTACTACAAAGTAGTAACAACTAGTACTATTCGCAATCTTGCCTTGGACCAAACTTGGATGATACCATTGTCCCGCAGGAGTAGCCAAATTGGCAAGTACTCTGTGCACCACGACCATGGTAGCATGCCATCAGTGCATGTTATGTCATAGCAGAGCCTTGAAATGTATGTAGAAAAACAAGTTCATTAAAGATCGTTATTTTCTACATAAAAACAGGGGTCGGGGGAAGCAGTAACAAAACCAAAAAAGACAACTTAGGCCTCAAAAGTAAGCCCATGCGTTTACAGTTATTTGTGTAAACATGTAACAGTTTCTGAAACAGTCGGTTACAGGTGTAGCCATTCGTTTCATAAACAAAATTATGAGTTTAAAAAAAATTATTCACACAACCGCTCATCAAAACGTAGGTCTTCATCACAGCATTTTGACTTCCCGCAATCACTCCTCAAAATAAACTCCCAAAATAAAACAAAACAAAATCAGAAAGAAAAAAACTTAAATTTTACAGTAAAATACTCTTTGTTTATCCAGGGTATCCTAAATTACTAATTTGTGTATGCTATCGCGTAATTTCACCAACAGAGGGCATTTACTCTCGGGCTATTGGATTGTTGTGAAACGCTGTCTAGCATTCAATGTTTCTTGCATTTATTGCCGCATGCAAAATAACAAGATAACAGAGACAAACATGTAATTTTGGAAAGAAATGCTTACAAAGTGTTACACAGGATCATGTGTTGTATACATTGTGATTGTAATGTGGTTGGCGTTTCGCAGCACTTTTTAGTGAATTTGTTTACCCCTGTAGGAAAATGGTATTGTCCAAGAACAGTCCAAGGCAACAAGGCTTATGATAATTACTAAGTTTAAATTTTTCGTGGAAAAGAATTGGTTTATTCCTAAATAATTTTTTTCAATTGCAGATTGAAGGTGATTAGGATATTTATGACTCATATCTTCCACAATAATATTTAGGGCCTACTGATTTACTGTTGTTCTAATGCATTTTTTTAGTGCATTTAAAACTTGCTGTCGACAGTTGTCTTTTCTAGTGCAACAAAATTATATCTACTTCTCCAGAACCCAAACAAAATAGAATTATTTGTATACCTTTCTAAATGCACATCCCATTTTTTTAATGGGCTTCTGTCTCTGATAAATGGCACATGAAATGTCAAAAACATTGACTTCATGATAATGGAACTATGAACATCCATGAATAAAATATAACATTATTAACAATTTAGGATAACCATTCAAAATTTCTGATTTCAAAATATTATTCATTTGCATAGTTAACTGAGGTGGAAAGGGTGACATTCTAAAGTTGGCCTGTTGCCAACATGAGGCTTAAATTATTAAAATGATCAACAAAAGTTCATGAGAATAGTGCAACAATTTGTAAACATACTACATACAGTGTAGCAAATTTCTCAAAAACAGTTGTTTTTTCTTCAGACCAAAGAGGGCTACTATTTTGCATAAATTGGAATCTTTGGTTGTAAAGCATGACAGAAATTATTTGTAGACTATGTTGAAAACATTGGCAGAGTTTAGCACAGAGAAACATTAAAAATGAAACAATAACAAATTTTCATTAACATGAACTGATGATTTTGTTGTAGGCGTAGTTAAACTCAATTGATTTGTTTACAGTCGTCGATACATTTGAATTTCAAGGCAAACATGGACTGCTGATGTAATGAAAAATCTCTTGTTATGAGGGGAGCGGAGGCGAACACAATGAATCTATTGAATCTTTCAATCAAACACCAACTTTTTAACAATCAATAAGGGGGGGGGAAGAAGATTAATCATGTTAGCATCAAAAATCACTTTTCTATCGCCCTATCAACTGGCAGATTTTACTTCAAAAGGTCAGCCATTCCCGCAATAAATTATTTCACAAAATCCAAAATTAATTATTATCTAATGTTTCACTAAATTTACCAGACCTAGAGTTGAGTTGTGTGACCTTGATGAGCACACAGCTCCTTGTCTCATGTCTGACTGTAGTGTGTGTTGTTTATTTTGTTTTAAGCCGAGCCATTTCTTTCTACTTTTTGTGCCATCTTCCTATTTTTTCCAAAGTTCTGACTAGTACTAGTACTGTTGTTAGTACTAGTACAGTAGTGTTGCCTTATACGTTTTTTTGCACAGAACTTCCCAGCCCATTGGCAAAATGGTCACATTCATAATCGATACGTCACTTTTTATAAGCATCATGAACTACCGAAACTGACCAGTGTTGTGAATGTGTGTAATTCATGCACGTGACATACACACTTTCCTGGGCATTTTCCCGCGTAAACCCGTCATTTATATAAGAACATTTTGATGTTGATAATTAAAATAATATATTCCTTTTTCAAGAAACAGACCTTCCAAAGGCAAATGATCCTACTGCCGAGGCTTGTGGTTCAGAAAATTTCACTGGAAACACAGAGAAGTTTGCACCGTTCGTCGTGATCATCGCAAAACCGCAGAAGCGAAGAATTACCACACACGTGACCAGGGGTAGGCCACGTTCCTTCTGCAAACACGTCTCGCCAAACCCGGAATCGTGGAACCACCCTTAATTTTGTCGGCTTTGCTGACCTTTTTTTGAGAATTTTCCTTCTCCAAATACAAATATATGACGAAATGAGGGTTGCCCTCGCCTCTCAAACTGTACAAACGGCAATTCCGAGTTGAATTGCGCCGAGACCTGGCAGCAAATTAGAACGAAAGGCTTGGCTAAAATGGCGGCTCTTTTCTTCATTGATCTATCACATCGTTGATTGAACGTAATGCATGCTGCTATGTTTTACATGCAACGTTCTATTCTACCCTGCACTTTACCACGTACGTACATACATAGGCAAAACGTCACAGATAAACACACACAAAAAATGCATACTTCATTTACATGCATCGTGGGTAGGTCGCGTCAATTGATAGACCCCCTCTTAGCGCTATTTCCTTATTGGTCAGTTTCGGTAACCACGCTCTTGGAATTAGTGTACGCCCATGACACAAAGTTGCGTAAATTGAACATTTTTGAATAATATTACCAGTATATAACAACTTTAACAAATTATTAATTACAATTTTTAACAGTTTTACTTGCTGAACTAGTATTTTGTTGAATAAATTCTCTTAATAAGATACAACAAATTATTGCTTTGTATTCTGTACAGAGGGGAACAAGCAATAAACAGAATATCCGGGTGCGCAGACAAAAATTATTAGACCTTGTGCCATCACTTTTAGAGTGTTGTACATGTATGTACAATAATGTACATGTATGTACATGTATGTACATGTATGTACATGTATGTACATGTACATGTGTGCATATGTACACCATAGCTAGATCTGCACTCTGTTGGCCGCCGGCGGAGGAAAGCAAGAACTGTTACGTCTAACGAGCGCAGAATAAAAGATTGGATCGGGTCCGAAACAAGGCAACAAGTGGGCCGGTTATAAACCCAAACTAGTTTGTTGTAAAAATAGAATTAGAAAATTTGCATTAAAGACAATGTACAACGTTGGTCATTGTGTCAACATGGAGGAAGGAATTCCTCCTCCATGGTGTCAAATAGACCAGTATCCACACAGTGACTCGGACCCACCAACGTTTACATGAAATAACAAACCTCCTCAGGAAGGTTTAAGTTAAGCTAAATGCCGTCACTAGTCGCAGTCATGAGAAAACAGTTGAAAACCTCATACAAGGTTTTCACTGTTTTCAAACATCGGATTCGTTTTACCCCCAGTGATAAAGACTAATTATTGTTTTACTAATTTCCTAAAAACTATTATGGCATCTCAGGCAAAACTATTTCAGGTGAAGTTTTCCACCATGACCATCTTCTATACCGTCCATGTGAGTAAGTTATGTACAATTCTGTGAACATTTATCGGAAGATTACCACGTTCATATTAAATAATTGTTGATCAAAATGGCTGTAGGAACATGTGCATCATATAATTTTCAGGTACATTTGCTTATATGACGTGTTTTACATTTTGAAACTTTTCTCCAGTATATAACCATCTTAAGTTTGGTTTTTCGGTTTTACTTTCAGTTTTTCTCTTTAGGATTCATTGTTTTTCTGCTCTGATGACCATACCTTATGAACAGAGCTCTCAGGAGAGCAGTTGAATCTATGTCAGGCCCTGTCTATAAAAACTACAAAATAACTAACATAATAACTAATAAGAAGGCCGTATAAGCCTGTTTGTCACTGAATAATAAATGGAAGGCCCTATATATTGCGCATTTTGTGCAGCCGAAAACAGCGAGCATTGAATTCAAAGTTGATCGAGACATTAAAGAATGAGAAAAACACTTTATTTTTTAATGTTTGAATAAAATAATATGAACTTTTTCAAAGCTAACAATAATTAAGATCTGACGAGAATCCCCTGAATTATTGTTCGTTTTTAGTTTTTTTGTTTTTTAGGTGTTCGGAGCGGAGCTTAGCTCCGAACACCTCTTCTTTGTTCGGTTTTTGGGTGTTTTTTTTAGGTGTTCGGAGCGGAGCATTGCTCCGAACACCTCTTCTTATTGTTCGTTTTTTTTTTTTTTTTATGTGTTCGGAGCGGAGCTTAGCTCCGAACACTCTTGTTATTGTTCGTTTTTTTTTTTTAGGTGTTCGGAGCGGAGCGTGGCTCCGAACACCTCTTGTTAGGTGTTCGGTCTTTAAGACCGAACAACTCTTTGTTATTGTTCGTTTTTTTTTAAGTGTTCGGGCAACAGCCGAACACCTCTTCTTTTTGTTCGTTTTTTTATTTTTTTTTCTTAATTAGGTGTTCGGACAAAAGTCCGAATATATACCTCTTCTTATTGTTCTTTTTTTTTTAAGGTGTTCGGAGCGGAGCATAGCTCCGAATACCTCTTCTTATTGTTCGTTTTTTTTTTAGGTGTTCAGAGCGGAGCTTAGCTCCGAACACCTCTTGTTATTGTTCGGTTTTTTAGGTGTTCGGGCGACAGCCGAACACCTCTTCTTTTTGTTCGTTTTGGTTTTTTTAGGTGTTCGGACAAAAGTCCGAAGACCTCTTCTTATTGTTGGTTTTTAGGTGTTCGGGCAATCCGCCCGGAACACCTCCTGTTTTTGTACGTTTTTTTTTAGGTGTTCGGGCAATCCGCCCGGAACACCTCCTGTTTTTGTACGGGTTTTTTTTAGGTGTTCGGGCAATCCGCCCGGAACACCTCCTGTTTTTGTACGTTTTTTTTTAGGTGTTCGGAGCGGAGCATAGCTCCGAACACCTCTTCTTATTGTTCGGGTTTTTTTTTTTAGGTGTTCGGAGAGCTTGCTCCGAACACCTCTTCTTATTGTTTGGTTTTTTAGGTGTTCGGACAAAAGTCCGAAGACCTCTTCTTATTGTTCGGTTTTTTTAGGTGTTCGGGCAATCCGCCCGGAACACCTCCTGTTTTTGTACGTTTTTTTTTTAGGAGTTCGGAGCGGAGCGTAGCTCCGAACACCTCTTGTTATTGTTCTTTTTTTTCTTTTTTTTAGGTGTTCGGAGCGGAGCGTAGCTCCGAACACCTCTTGTTATTGTTTGGTTTTTTCTTTTTTTTAGGTGTTCGGAGCGGAGCGTAGCTCCGAACACCTCTTCTTATTGTTCGTTTTTTGTTTTTTTTAGGTGTTCGGAGAGCTTGCTCCGAACACCTCTTCTTATTGTTCGGTTTTTTATTTTTAGGTGTTCGGGCAATCCGCCCGGAACACCTCTTGTTTTTGTACGTTTTTTTTTAGGTGTTCGGGCAATCCGCCCGGAACACCTCTTGTTTTTGTACGGGTTTTTTTAGGTGTTCGGGCAATCCGCCCGGAACACCTCTTATTTTTGTACGTTTTTTTTTTAGGTGTTCGGACAAAAGTCCGAATACCTCTTGTTATTGTTAGGTTTTTTTGGTTTTTTTTAGGTGTTCGGACAAAAGTCCGAATACCTCTTGTTATTGTTCGGTTTTTGTAGGTGTTCGGACAAAAGTCCGAAGACCTCTTCTTATTGTTGGTTTTTTTTTTTTAGGTGTTCGGACAAAAGTCCGAATACCTCTTGTTATTGTTCGGTTTTTTTTAGGTGTTCGGACAAAAGTCCGAATACCTCTTGTTATTGTTCGGGTTTTTTTTTAGGTGTTCGGAGCGGAGCGTAGCTCCGAACACCTCTTGTTATTGTTTGTTTTTTTGTTTTTTTAGGTGTTCGGAGCGGAGCGTAGCTCCGAACACCTCTTCTTATTGTTCGGGTTTTTTTTTTAGGTGTTCGGAGCGGAGCGTAGCTCCGAACACCTCTTGTTATTGTTCGTTTTTTGTTTTTTTTAGGTGTTCGGAGCGGAGCGTAGCTCCGAACACCTCTTGTTATTGTTCGTTTTTTTCTTTTTTTTTTAGGTGTTCGGACGAAAGTCCGAATACCTCTTGTTATTGTTCGTTTTTTTTTTTTTTTTTAAGTGTTCGGAGCGGAGCGTAGCTCCGAACACCTCTTGTTATTGTTCGTTTTTTTTTTTTTTTACTTCTTCAGATTCTTCTTCTCTTCGCCGCTTGTCCGCTAACAAAAGCACACTTCCCAAGCTCGTATAAACTTGAAATTTCTACCATAGTTAGATATCCATTAGGAGACGAAACCGTTTCATTTACGTCATGATGACGTCATCAGGTGTCAAGTTACAAGGTTTTTAAAATTAAAAAATTTAATCTTTGAAAATCCATATCAAATCAAGATGAAGAGACCGTCGGTTACTTTTTGCGGGATTATATAGAGGTAATATGGGTCTTCATTTTTTATTGTGTGCGTGACATGACTTGACCTCTACTTCCGGTCGAAACAGGAAGGAACAGGAAGTGCCTTGTAATTTAAAAGTGGCACACTTTTTGAAGTTTTTTTAACAGTGTTATAGTCGAGCAAGAGTCTGGTTTAAAAAAATAAGACAAGTGACGTCATAAAAGTCAAGAGCGCCCTCTAGTGGCAGGTTGAAAACAATTAAAAATACACTTTTACTAGATGTCTGTGGCGAAGTTTATGATAATCGTTTCAAAATTAGTATACATAATGACCTTCTTGCAGACAACATATGTGTGTATTTTTAGATTGATGACGTCATCATGTGTCACGTGGTATCGCATTAAAGGTTTACTTTTTGAAGCTGTGTATCTACAAAACCACAAGTTTGACTGAGTTGAAACTTGGCATGTTGATAGACAGTTATATTGACTACTTAAAGCTAGAGTGACGACTTGATGACGTCATCAATTTTTTTTTTACAAATTTTTGAAATGTTGACCAATTGGTACATATCTTCAGTACAAAGCAAGCTATAGTCAAATTTCATTTTGCATGAGACTTGGAAGGTCCTACAAGGATATAACGTGGAGTGACGTTTTCACGACGTCATCGATTTTCATGTTATGTCACCACCAAGGTAGTGTTTTACAAGATCTATATGTACAGAACAACTTTGGTGATCAAATGGAAACTTTGCATGTACTCAAGCTGGGATGTGTTACATCCAAAAAGTTTGGTCAAATCTTTAGAACCACCATTCTAAAGACTCTATAGAAGTATACAATATTTAATACACAGACATGTTTATAACATTTCTTTGAAACACGAGGTCACACCGAACACCTCTTTTTTGTTTCCAACAAAAAATTATGCCTAGTTTTTACTTCGTCTTCTTCTTCTCTTCGCCGCTTGTCCGCTAACAAAAGCACACTTCCCAAGCTCGTATAAACTTGAAATTTCTACCATAGTTAGATATCCATTAGGAGACGAAACCGTTTCATTTACGTCATGATGACGTCATCAGGTGTCAAGTTACAAGGTTTTTAAAATTAAAAAATTTAATCTTTGAAAATCCATATCAAATCAAGATGAAGAGACCGTCGGTTACTTTTTGCGGGATTATATAGAGGTAATATGGGTCTTCATTTTTTATTGTGTGCGTGACATGACTTGACCTCTACTTCCGGTCGAAACAGGAAGGAACAGGAAGTGCCTTGTAATTTAAAAGTGGCACACTTTTTGAAGTTTTTTTAACAGTGTTATAGTCGAGCAAGAGTCTGGTTTAAAAAAATAAGACAAGTGACGTCATAAAAGTCAAGAGCGCCCTCTAGTGGCAGGTTGAAAACAATTAAAAATACACTTTTACTAGATGTCTGTGGCGAAGTTTATGATAATCGTTTCAAAATTAGTATACATAATGACCTTCTTGCAGACAACATATGTGTGTATTTTTAGATTGATGACGTCATCATGTGTCACGTGGTATCGCATTAAAGGTTTACTTTTTGAAGCTGTGTATCTACAAAACCACAAGTTTGACTGAGTTGAAACTTGGCATGTTGATAGACAGTTATATTGACTACTTAAAGCTAGAGTGACGACTTGATGACGTCATCAATTTTTTTTTTACAAATTTTTGAAATGTTGACCAATTGGTACATATCTTCAGTACAAAGCAAGCTATAGTCAAATTTCATTTTGCATGAGACTTGGAAGGTCCTACAAGGATATAACGTGGAGTGACGTTTTCACGACGTCATCGATTTTCATGTTATGTCACCACCAAGGTAGTGTTTTACAAGATCTATATGTACAGAACAACTTTGGTGATCAAATGGAAACTTTGCATGTACTCAAGCTGGGATGTGTTACATCCAAAAAGTTTGGTCAAATCTTTAGAACCACCATTCTAAAGACTCTATAGAAGTATACAATATTTAATACACAGACATGTTTATAACATTTCTTTGAAACACGAGGTCACACCGAACACCTCTTTTTTGTTTCCAACAAAAAATTATGCCTAGTTTTTACTTCGTCTTCTTCTTCTCTTCGCCGCTTGTCCGCTAACAAAAGCACACTTCCCAAGCTCGTATAAACTTGAAATTTCTACCATAGTTAGATATCCATTAGGAGACGAAACCGTTTCATTTACGTCATGATGACGTCATCAGGTGTCAAGTTACAAGGTTTTTAAAATTAAAAAATTTAATCTTTGAAAATCCATATCAAATCAAGATGAAGAGACCGTCGGTTACTTTTTGCGGGATTATATAGAGGTAATATGGGTCTTCATTTTTTATTGTGTGCGTGACATGACTTGACCTCTACTTCCGGTCGAAACAGGAAGGAACAGGAAGTGCCTTGTAATTTAAAAGTGGCACACTTTTTGAAGTTTTTTTAACAGTGTTATAGTCGAGCAAGAGTCTGGTTTAAAAAAATAAGACAACTGACGTCATAAAAGTCAAGAGCGCCCTCTAGTGGCAGGTTGAAAACAATTAAAAATACACTTTTACTAGATGTCTGTGGCGAAGTTTATGATAATCGTTTCAAAATTAGTATACATAATGACCTTCTTGCAGACAACATATGTGTGTATTTTTAGATTGATGACGTCATCATGTGTCACGTGGTATCGCATTAAAGGTTTACTTTTTGAAGCTGTGTATCTACAAAACCACAAGTTTGACTGAGTTGAAACTTGGCATGTTGATAGACAGTTATATTGACTACTTAAAGCTAGAGTGACGACTTGATGACGTCATCAATTTTTTTTTTACAAATTTTTGAAATTTTGACCAATTGGTACATATCTTCAGTACAAAGCAAGCTATAGTCAAATTTCATTTTGCATGAGACTTGGAAGGTCCTACAAGGATATAACGTGGAGTGACGTTTTCACGACGTCATCGATTTTCATGTTATGTCACCACCAAGGTAGTGTTTTACAAGATCTATATGTACAGAACAACTTTGGTGATCAAATGGAAACTTTGCATGTACTCAAGCTGGGATGTGTTACATCCAAAAAGTTTGGTCAAATCTTTAGAACCACCATTCTAAAGACTCTATAGAAGTATACAATATTTAATACACAGACATGTTTATAACATTTCTTTGAAACACGAGGCCACACCGAACACCTCTTTTTTGTTTCCAACAAAAAATTATGTCTAGTTTTTACTTCGTCTTCTTCTTCTGGCCGTCGATTGTCCGGCAACAAAAGCACACTTCCCAAGCTCATATAAACTTGAAATTTCTACCATAGTTAGATAACCATTAGGAGACGAAACCGTTTCATTTACGTCATGATGACGTCATCAGGTGTCAAGTTACAAGGTTTTTAAAATTAAAAATGAAAAATCCATATCAAATCAAGATGAAGAGATCGTTAGTTACTTTTTGCGGGATTATATAGAGGTAATATGGGTCTTCATTTTTTATTGTGTGCGTGACCTGACTTGACCCCTACTTCCGGTCGAAACAGGAAGAAACAGGAAGTGCCTTGTAATTTAAAAGTGGCACACTTTTTGAAGTTTTGTTTAACGGTGTTATAGTCGAGCAAGAGTCTGGTTTAAAAAAATAAGACAAGTGACGTCATAAAAGTCAAGAGCGCCCTCTAGCGGCAGGTTGAAAACTGTTAAAAATACACTTTTACTAGATGTCTGTGGCGAAGTTTATGATAATAGTTTCGAAATTGGTATACATGATGACCTTCATGCAGACAACATATGTGTGAAGTTTTAGATTGATGACGTCATCGTGTGTCACGTGGTATCGCCTTAAAGGTTTACTTTTTGAAGCCGTGTATTTACAAAACCACAAGTTTGACTGAGTTGAAACTTGGCATGTTGAAAGACAGTGATATTGACTATGTAAATCTAAAGAAACAACATGATGACGTCATTCCTTTTTTTTATACAAATATTTGAAATATTGACCAATTATTACGTGTATTTATTGACCCGCTGTCAAACCACGGGCTACACACACACTACGCGTACTAAACCAGTTTACTGTTTTTTATCACGTAGTGTGTGTGTATACGTTGAGCAAATCATCCGCAAAGTTCAAAGTCCATCAAACATGCTTGTGGTCTAGTCTCTGTTCAAGGTTCGCGCAACCTGCTTTTGACAATACGCTTTGTTAGTCTCTAAAACAGCCGTCCATGTAAACCTCGTTAACAAACAAATGCTATGCTTTTGATCGTGTGCTTTTTAACCAAAAGTTGAACATTTCATGAATTCATATCTCGTCGTCTTCTTTTCCCTCAAGATTGTCCAATAAAAAAAGACACTTCCTAAGCTCGCATAAACTTTAATCTTCACACATAGTTAGATATGCATAGGTAGATGACACCGCTGCAGTGATATCATCATGACTTCATCGGATGTCAAATTACAAGGTTTTTAAATATTAATTTTGTAATGTTTGAAATTCCATATCAAATCACGGACATGAGACCGTAGGTTGCTTTTTGCGGGATTATACCAAATTTATTTAGGTCTTATTTTTGTATTGTGTGTTTGACATTACGTTACCTCTACTTCCGGTCGAAACAGGAAGTGCCTTGTTATACTTCAGTTTTTGACCGATTAATATTGTTCTCTCCCGTGCAAATAAGACTGAGAAAAGAAGGGAAATACTCAGGTCCAATTTTGTCGATAAATAACGACTTTTTAATTGTTGCATTCGTATACACAGGAAGTGTGGCAGCTTTATTTATTATTTTGAATAACATCTTTAGGATTGTAATCAAGTGGATAATCATTCAAAAATATTGGGTTTTGATTCCAAAGCGACTACCATGGAAACTAGCATGCAGATCGATGCCCGCGCCCGTCAAACACTTGATTCTTATGTTCTATCATTCTAAACATGTAAGCATTGTTGTGAAAAAAATCGTACACGATTATTTCATAATTGTTATGTGATCATTATAAAAACAAGTAAAGGGAACCAGCCGATCATATCAAGAAACATTATCCTTCCATCCAATGGCCGTCCAAACACCAATTAAGTAAATAAACTCGCAATTCAAAAGTCAACTCTAGCGCCCGGGCGCTACATACATTTTGGGATTAGTGGATTAATGTAAACTCGGGACATAGTTAGGTCACTGTGCTGCTTCAGTTCTATGCGTGATATGAGTAGGTACTTCAGTATGTAATACATAAAGTCCAAATTGCACGGAAAAACTTATAACTTTATTGGGTTTAAACAATGGAAGGAAGAAACTCTTGTGAAAGTAGTTGTGGAATAATTTGTTTCTAAATAGACTCATTCACTAACTTTTGATAAAAACTTATCGTACAAATTTCTAACAGTCATGTTTACCAATTTTTTCAATTAAATTTGAGCCACTGCTAGTTCTTACAAGATTTATAAGTACAGAACGACTTTGGTAATCAAGCTGAAACTTTGCATGTATCCAAGTTGGGATATGTTACATCCAAAACGTCACCTTAAAGGTGCAGGTTCAAGATCTATATACTGAGTAGTATGCTTGGTCAAGCTGAAATGTAGCTTACATGTATTCAAACTGGGATGTGTTACTACCAAATTGAACGTCATTCCGAACACCTTCTTTTTGTTATACAACAAAAAGTTAAGTCTAGTTTTACTTCGTCTTCTTCTTCTGGCCGTCGATTGTCCGGCAACAAAAGCACACTTCCCAAGCTCATATAAACTTGAAATTTCTACCATAGTTAGATAACCATTAGGAGACGAAACCGTTTCATTTACGTCATGATGACGTCATCAGGTGTCAAGTTACAAGGTTTTTAAAATTAAAAATTTAAAATCCATATCAAATCAAGATGAAGAGATCGTTAGTTACTTTTTGCGGGATTATATAGAGGTAATATGGGTCTTCATTTTTTATTGTGTGCGTGACCTGACTTGACCCCTACTTCCGGTCGAAACAGGAAGAAACAGGAAGTGCCTTGTAATTTAAAAGTGGCACACTTTTTGAAGTTTTGTTTAACGGTGTTATAGTCGAGCAAGAGTCTGGTTTAAAAAAATAAGACAAGTGACGTCATAAAAGTCAAGAGCGCCCTCTAGCGGCAGGTTGAAAACTGTTAAAAATACACTTTTACTAGATGTCTGTGGCGAAGTTTATGATAATCGTTTCTAAATTGGTATACATAATGACCTTCATGCAGACAACATATGTGTGAATTTTTAGATTGATGACGTCATCATGTGTCACGTGGTATCGCCTTAAAGGTTTACTTTTTGAAGCCGTGTATCTACAAAACCACAAGTTTGACTGAGTTGAAACTTGGCATGTTGAAAGACAGTGATAGTGACAACGTTAATCTAAAGAAACAACATGATGACGTCATTCCTTTTTTTTATACAAATATTTGAAATATTGACCAATTATTACGTGTATTTATTGACCCGCTGTTAAACCACGGGATACACACACACACACACACACACACACACTACGTGATCAAAACGGTGAGCAAATCAACCGCAAGGTTGAAAGTCCATCAAACAAGCTTGTGGTCTAGTCTCTGTTCAAGGTTCGCGCAACCTGCTTTTGACAATACGCTTTGTTAGTCTCTAAAACAGCCGTCCATGCAAACCTCGTTAACAAACAAATGCTATGCTTTTGATCGTGTGCTTTTTAACCAAAAGTTGAACATTTCATGAATTCATATCTCGTCGTCTTCTTTTCCCTCAAGATTGTCCAATAAAAAAAGACACTTCCTAAGCTCGCATAAACTTTAATCTTCACACATAGTTAGATATGCATAGGTAGATGACACCGCTGCAGTGATATCATCATGACTTCATCGGATGTCAAATTACAAGGTTTTTAAATATTAATTTTGTAATGTTTGAAATTCCATATCAAATCACGGACATGAGACCGTAGGTTGCTTTTTGCGGGTTTATACCAAATTAATTTAGGTCTAATTTTTGTATTGTGTGTGTGACTTTACGTTACCTCTACTTCCGGTCGAAACAGGAAGTGCCTTGTTATACTTCAGTTTTTGACCGATTAATATTGTTCTCTCCCGTGCAAATAAGACTGAGAAAAGAAGGGAAATACTCAGGTCCAATTTTGTCGATAAATAACGACTTTTTAATTGTTGCATTCGTATACACAGGAAGACAGCTTTATTTATTATTTTGAATAACATCTTTAGGATTGTAATCAAGTGGATAATCATTCAAAAATAATGGGTTTTGATTCCAAAGCGACTACATGGAAACTAGCATGCAGATCGATGCCCGCGCCCGTCAAACACTTGATTCTTATGTTCTATCATTCTAAACATGTAAGCATTGTTGTGAAAAAAAATCGTACACGATTATTTCATAATTGTTATGTGATCATTATAAAAACAAGTAAAGGGAACCAGCCGATCATATCAAGAAACATTATACTTCCATCCAATGGCCGTCCAAACACCAATTAAGTAAATAAACTCGCAATTCAAAAGTCAACTCTAGCGGGCGCTACAGACATTTTGGGATTAGTGGATTAATGTAAACTCGGGACATAGTTAGGTCATTGTGGTGCTTCTGTTCTATGCGTGATATGAGTAGGTACTTAAAGTATGTTATACATTAAGTCCAAATTGCACGGGAAAAGGGTAACTTTATTGGGTTCAAACTATGGAAGGAAGTAACTCTTGTGAAAGTAGTTGTGGAATAATTTGTTTCTAAATAGACTCATTCACTAACTTTTGATAACAACTTATCGTACAAATTTCTAACAGAGTCATGTTTACCAAATTTTTCAATATACGGTTCGTACAAGATCTATAAGTACAGAACGACTTTGGTAATCAAGCTGAAACTTTGCATGTATCCAAGTTGGGATATGTTACATCCAAAAAATTTGTTCACACCACGATGACGTCATCAAGTCTGACATGACGTCACCTTAAAGGTGCAGGTTCAAGAACTATATACTGAGTAGTAAATGCTTGGTCAAGCTGAAATGTAGCTTACAAGTATTCAAACTGGGATGTGTTACAACCAAAAATTGAACGTCATTCCGAACACCTTCTTTTTGTTATACAACAAAAAGTTAAGTCTAGTTAGGTGTTCGGAGCGGAGCATAGCTCCGAACACCTCTTCTTATTGTTCGTTTTTTTTTTTTTTTTACTTCGTCTTCTTCTTCTGGCCGTCGATTGTCAGGCAACAAAAGCACACTTCCCAAGCTCATATAAACTTGAAATTTCTACCATAGTTAGATAACTATTAGGAGACGAAACCGTTTCATTTACGTCATGATGACGTCATCAGGTGTCAAGTTACAAGGTTTTTAAAATTTAAAATTAAAAATCCATATCAAATCAAGATGAAGAGATCGTCGGTTACTTTTTGCGGGATTATATAGAGGTAATATGGGTCTTCATTTTTTATTGTGTGCGTGACATGACTTGACCTCTACTTCCGGTCGAAACAGGAAGAAACAGGAAGTGCCTTGTAATTTAAAAGTGGCACACTTTTTGAAGTTTTTTTTAACGGTGTTATAGTCGAGCAAGAGTCTGGTTTAAAAAAATAAGACAAGTGACGTCATAAAAGTCAAGAGCGCCCTCTAGCGGCAGATTAAAAACAATTAAAAATACACTTTTACTAGATGTCTGTGGTGAAGTTTATGATAATCGTTTCAAAATTGGTATACATAATGACCTTCATACAGACAACATATGTGTGAATTTTTAGATTGATGACGTCATCATGTGTCACGTGGTATCGCATTAAAGGTTTACTTTTTGAAGCTGTGTATCTACAAAACCACAAGTTTGACTGAGTTGAAACTTGGCATGTTGATAGACAGTGATATTGACTACTTAAAGCTAGAGTGACGACGTGATGACGTCATCAATTTTTTTTACAAATTTTTGACCTATTGTTACATATCTTCAGTTCAAAGCAAGCTATAATCGAATTTCATTTTGCATGAGACTTGGAAGGTCCTACAAGGATATAATGTTGAGTGACGTTTTCACGATGTCATCGATTTTCATGTTATGTCACCACCAAGGTAGTGTTTTACAAGATCTATATGTACAGAACAACTTTGGTGATCAAATGGAAACTTTGCATGTACTCAAGCTGGAATGTGTTACATCCAAAAAGTTTGGTCAAATCTTTAGAACCACCATTCTAAAGACTCTATAGAAGTATATCAATATTTATTACACAGACATGTTTATAACATTTCTTTGAAACACGAGGTCACACCGAACACCTCTTTTTTGTTTCCAACAAAAAATTATGTCTAGTTTTTTTTTTTACTTCGTCTTCTTCTTCTGGCCGTCGATTGTCCGGTAACAAAAGGACACTTCCCAAGTTCATATAAACTTGAAACTTTACATGTAGATATATAACCATTAGGAGACGAAACCGTTTCAGTTACGTCATGATGACGTCATCAGGTGTCAAATTACAAGGTTTTTAGGAAAAAATAAATTAATCTTTGAAATTCTGTAACAAATCACACTTAAGAGACCGGCGGTTGTTTTATGCGGGATCATACTTAGGTCATATAGGTCTTTATTTTTTGTCGTGTGCGTGACCTCACATGACCTCTACTTCCGGTCGAAATAGGAAGAAACCGGAAGTGCCTTGTAATTTAAAAGTGGCACATTTATTGAAGTTTTTTTAACGGTGTTATAGTCGAGCAAGAGTCTGGTTTAAAAAAATAAGACAAGTGACGTCATAAAAGTCAAGAGCGCCCTCTAGCGGCAGGTTAAAAACAATTAAAAATACACTTTTACTAGATGTCTGTGGTGAAGTTTATGATAATCGTTTCAAAATTGGTATACATAATGACCTTCATACAGACAACATATGTGTGAATTTTTAGATTGATGACGTCATCATGTGTCACGTGGTATCGCATTAAAGGTTTACTTTTTGAAGCTGTGTATCTACAAAACCACAAGTTTGACTGAGTTGAAACTTGGCATGTTGATAGACTGATATTGACTTCTTAAAGCTAGAGTGACGACTTGATGACGTCATCAATTTTTTTAAACAAATTTTTGAAATTTTGACCAATTGTTTGTTACATATCTTCAGTTCAAAGCAAGCTATAATCGAATTTCATTTTGCATGAGACTTGGAAGGTCCTACAAGGATATAATGTTGAGTGAGGTTTTCACGACGTCATCGATTTTCATGTTATGTCACCACCAAGGTAGTGTTTTACAAGATCTATATGTACAGAACAACTTTGGTGATCAAATGGAAACTTTGCATGTACTCAAGCTGGGATGTGTTACATCCAAAACGTTTGGTCAAATCTTTAGAACCACCATTCTAAAGACTCTATAGAAGTATATCAATATTTAATACACAGACATGTTTATAACATTTCTTTGAAACACGAGGTCACACCGAACACCTCTTTTTTGTTTCCTACAAAAAATTATAACTGGTTTTTAGGTGTTCGGACAAAAGTCCGAATACCTCTTGTTATTGTTCGGGTTTTTTAGGTGTTCGGACAAAAGTCCGAATACCTCTTGTTATTGTTCGTTTTTTTTTGTTTTTTAGGTGTTCGGACAAAAGTCCGAATACCTCTTGTTATTGTTCGTGTTTTGTTTTTTTAGGTGTTCGGAGCGGAGCGTAGCTCCGAACACCTCTTGTTATTGTTCGGTTTTTTCTTTTTTTTTTACTTCTTCAGATTCTTCTTCTCTTCGTCCCTTGTCCGCTAACAAAAGCACACTTCCCAAGCTTATATAAACTTGAAATTTCTACCATAGTTAGATAACCATTAGGAGACGAAACCGTTTCATTTACGTCATGATGACGTCATCAGGTGTCAAATTACAAGGTTTTTAGAAAAAAATAAATTAATCTTTGAAATTCTGTAACAAATCACACTTAAGAGACCGGCGGTTGTTTTATGCGGGATCATACTTAGGTCATATAGGTCTTTATTTTTTGTCGTGTGCGTGACCTCACATGACCTCTACTTCCGGTCGAAACAGGAAGAAACAGGAAGTGCCTTGTAATTTAAAAGTGGCACACTTTTTGAAGTTATTTTTAACGGTGTTATAGTCGAGCAAGAGTCTGGTTTAAAAAAATAAGACAAGTGACGTCATAAAAGTCAAGAGCGCCCTCTAGCGGCAGGTTAAAAACAATTAAAAATACACTTTTACTAGATGTCTGTGGTGAAGTTTATGATAATCGTTTCAAAATTGGTATACATAATGACCTTCATACAGACAACATATGTGTGAATTTTTAGATTGATGACGTCATCATGTGTCACGTGGTATCGCATTAAAGGTTTACTTGTTGAAGCTGTGTATCTACAAAACCACAAGTTTGACTGAGTTGAAACTTGGCATGTTGATAGACAGTGATATTGACTACTTAAAGTTAGAGTGACGACTTGATGACGTCATCAATTTTTTTTTTACAAATTTTTGAAATTTTGACCAATAGTTACATATCTTCAGTTCAAAGCAAGCTATAATCGAATTTCATTTTGCATGAGACTTGGAAGGTCCTACAAGGATATAATGTTGAGTGACGTTTTTACGACGTCATCGATTTTCATGTTATGTCACCACCAAGGTAGTGTTTTACAAGATCTATATGTACAGAACAACTTTGGTGATCAAATGGAAACTTTGCATGTACTCAAGCTGGGATGTGTTACATCCAAAAAGTTTTGTCAAATCTTTAGAACCACCATTCTAAAGACTCTATAGAAGTATACAATATTTAATACACAGACATGTTTATAACATTTCTTTGAAACACGAGGTCACACCGAACACCTCTTTTTTGTTTCCAACAAAAAATTATATCTAGTTTTTTACTTCTTCTTCTTCTTCTTCTTCTTCTTCTCTTTGCCGCTTGTCCGCTAACAAAAGCACAATTCCCAAGCTCATATAAACTTGAAATTTTTACCATAGTTAGATAACCATTAGGAGACGAAACCGTTTCATTTACGTCATGATGACGTCATCAGGTGTCAAGTTACAAGGTTTTTAAAATTAAAAAATTTAATCTTTGAAAATCCATATCAAATCAAGATGAAGAGACCGTCGGTTACTTTTTGCGGGATTATATAGAGGTAATATGGGTCTTCATTTTTTATTGTGTGCGTGACATGACTTGACCTCTACTTCCGGTCGAAACAGGAAGAAACAGGAAGTGCCTTGTAATTTAAAAGTGGCACACTTTTTGAAGTTTTTTTTAACGGTGTTATAGTCGAGCAAGAGTCTGGTTTAACAAAATAAGACAAGTGACGTCATAAAAGTCAAGAGCGCCCTCTAGCGGCAGGTTGAAAACAATTAAAAATACACTTTTACTAGATGTCTGTGGCGAAGTTTATGATAATCGTTTCGAAATTGGTATACATAATGACAGTCTTGCAGACAACATATGTGTGAATTTTTAGATTGATGACGTCATCATGTGTCACGTGGTATCGCATTAAAGGTTTACCTTTTGAAGCTGTGTATCTACAAAACCACAAGTTTGACTGAGTTGAAACTTGGCATGTTGATAGACAGTTATATTGACTACTTAAAGCTAGAGTGACGACTTGATGACGTCATCAATTTTTTTTAAACAAATTTTAGAAATTTTGACCAATTATTACGTGTATTTATTGACCCGCTGTCAAACCACGGGCTAAACGCACACTACACGAACTAAACCAGTTTACTGTTTTTTATCACGTAGTGTGTGTGTATACGTTGAGCAAATCATTCGCAAGGTTCAAAGTCCATCAAACATGCTTGTGGTCTAGTCTCTGTTCAAGGTTCGCGCAACCTGCTTTTGACAATACGCTTCGTTAGTCTCTAAAACAGCCGTCCATGCAAACCTCGTTAACAAACAAATGCTAGGCTTTTGATCGTGTGCTTTTTAACAAAAAGTTGAACATTTCATGAATTCATATCTCGTCGTCTTCTTTTCCCTCAAGATTGTCCAATAAAAAAAGACACTTCCTAAGCTCGCATAAACTTTAATCTTCACACATAGTTAGATATGCATAGGTAGATGACACCGCTGCAGTGATATCATCATGACTTCATCGGATGTCAAATTACAAGGTTTTTAAATATTAATTTTGTAATGTTTCATATGTGATCATTATAAAAACAAGTAAAGGGAACCAGCCGATCATATCAAGAAACATTATACTTCCATCCAATGGCCGTCCAAACACCAATTAAGTAAATAAACTCGCAATTCAAAAGTCAACTCTAGCGGGCGCTACAGACATTTTGGGATTAGTGGATTAATGTAAACTCGAGACATAGTTAGGTCATTGTGCTGCTTCAGTTCTATGCGTGATATGAGTAGGTACTTCAGTATGTAATACATAAAGTCCAAATTGCACGGAAAAAGTTATAACTTTATTGGGTTTAAACAATGGAAGGAAGAAATTCTTGTGAAAGTAGTTGTGAAATAATTTGTTTCTAAATAGACTCATTCACTAACTTTTGATAAAAACTTATCGTACAAATTTCTAACAGAGTCATGTTTACCAAATTTTTCAATTACATTTGAGCCACTGCTAGTTCTTACAAGATTTATAAGTACAGAACGACTTTGGTAATCAAACTGAAACTTTGCATGTATCCAAGTTGGAATATGTTACATCCACAAAATTTGTTCACACCACGATGACGTCATCGAGTGTGACATGACGTCACCTTAATTTTTACTTCGTCTTCTTCTTCTGGCCGTCGATTGTCCGGTAACAAAAGCACACTTCCCAAGCTCATATAAACTTGAAACTTTACATGTAGATAGATAACCATTAGGAGACGAAACTGTTTCAGTTACGTCATGATGACGTCATCAGGTGTCAAATTACAAGGTTTTTAGAAAAAAAAAAAATCTTTGAAATTCTGTAACAAATCACACTTAAGAGACAGGCGGTTGTTTTATGCGGGATCATACTTAGGTCATATAGGTCTTTATTTTTGTCGTGTGCGTGACCTCACATGACCTCTACTTCCGGTCGAAACAGGAAGAAACAGGAAGTGCCTTGTAATTTAAAAGTGGCACACTTTTTGAAGTTTTTTTAACGGTGTTATAGTCGAGCAAGAGTCTGGTTTAAAAAAATAAGACAAGTGACGTCATCAAAGTCAAGAGTGCCCTCTAGCGGCAGGTTAAAAACAATTAAAAATACACTTTTACTAGATGTCTGTGGCGAAGTTTATGATAATCGTTTCAAAATTGGTATACATAATGACCTTCTTGCAGACAACATATGTGTGAATTTTTAGATTGATGACGTCATCATGTGTCACGTGGTATCGCATTAAAGGTTTACTTTTTGAAGCTGTGTATCTACAAAACCACAAGTTTGACTGAGTTGAAACTTGGCATGTTGATAGACAGTGATATTGACTACTTAAAGCTAGAGTGACGGCTTGATGACGTCATCAATTTTGTTTACAAATTTTTGAAATTTTGACCAATTGTTACATATCTTCAGTTCAAAGCAAGCTATAATCGAATTTCATTTTGCATGAGACTTGGAAGGTCCTACAAGGATATAATGTTGAGTGACGTTTTCACGACGTCATCGATTTTCATGTTATGTCACCACCAAGGTAGTGTTTTACAAGATCTATATGTACAGAACAACTTTGGTGATCAAATGGAAACTTTGCATGTACTCAAGCTGGGATGTGTTACATCTAAAAAGTTTGGTCAAATCTTTAGAACCACCATTCTAAAGACTCTATAGAAGTATATCAATATTTAATACACAGACATGTTTATAACATTTCTTTGAAACACGAGGTCACACCGAACACCTCTTTTTTGTTTCCTACAAAAAATTATGTCTAGTTAGGTGTTCGTGCAATATGAGCACGAACACCTATTTGTTATTGTTCCGTTTTTTTTTTTGTTTTTTTTTTGTTTTTTTTTTCTTCTCCTTCTTCTTCTTCCACTCAACTCTTCTCTGGATCATAACTCAAGATTGAAACTGAATTGAACCTTGAAACTCATCAGACAATTGAACCTCAATACGAAGACGGCACAGTTGTCATTACGTCATGATGACGTCATCAGGTGTCGAATTACAAGGTTTTTAAAGTTGAAAAATGACCATTTGCTTTTTGCTGTATCTCAACGAATATGAAAGCTATGATGTTCAAAGTTTTGGCATCTGATAGACAAAGACTGGGGCAACATTTGAAAAGTTAACGCCAAAATTGTACGACCTTAACTTCCGGGTCGTTACCCTGGGTCGAAGTTCACCTTCGTTTTTTTCCTTCAAAAAACAACTTTCGAGCTTATCTACGGAATAACTCAAGATTGAGATTGAATTGAATGTTGAAACTCACCAGATAGTTGAACCTTAGTATCAAGACAATACATACCTAATTACGTCATGATGACGTCATCGGGCACTGAATTACATTAAATCAAAGTTTAATATTTGTAAAAATCATAACTCAAAAACCATAATTCGGATTTTGACAATCTACACATCATCGGATAGATCGTTAAGAGTTTGACAAACGCTTCACAGAACACGTACAATATTTTAACTTACTTTCGAAAGTTTCGGTTCATAACGGAAGTTGAAAATTTCATAATATCTTATCTTATTCACATCTTTAAAACTCTTGATCACTTCAGCATAATTTTTGTATCAGATTGTAGAACAGCAATCCCTCTTAAACTTTTGCACAGAGATAACAACATTATAGTCGTATGCATCTGGTCAAAACTGGGAAATGAAGCGCACCGTCCTACTCGTACCCCCCCCCCCCCCCACCTCCCACTTTCATTGACAACGCATTGTACACATAACGTGTAAGTGCTAACGACTGACAACAACGCACACTATGTACGCTACATGCATTGCCAGTGCTGACTGTACGTGTTTGATATGGCGCGAATTTTTTTCGGGGGAATCCCAACAGCGCTCTTTTTCGTCCAACGAAAGAGGGCGCTGTTGTGAAAACAGTTTTCAGAACATCGAGCGCTGAGGGGAGAATCGCAATAGTTGAGTGATAATGAACAACGTCTCGCACCAAAACTACAAGTAGGAATACATTGGCATTGATATTACAAGAAACAATGCACACCCTCAGATAATTAATCTAATATTTGAAAAACACGTTACTCCGGTTCACATAATTATAGGTTTTTTACAAGTCATACATTAGCTGAAAGGTTTTAATGTACTGATTAGGATCTACACAAATGAAACCAGTTTAAACTTGGCTTCTTGTTCAAACCGGAGGTTGAAATTAAATTTTTCAAAGAAAAATAATTTCTCAACCACACATTTGATTTTTTTTATTTATTTATACGTCATTGGGTAGGTATGTAACAAGTGAAGAAACGACACACAACATTTACTATTTAACCTTAACTTCCGGTTAAATAGGAAGATACAATTAATTATTTGAAAAAAAACATTACTCCAAAACCAGGAATTAGTTGTTTATTATCTGAACGTCGTCAGATAAGGCTTTGAAAAACATTACTAACGCTATAATTTGTGACCTTATGACATTGTCTTCCGGTTCAAACCGGAAGTTTAAATTTTATATTTAAAAAAAAATCATTTTGACATCGGATAGATCGTTGAAAGTATGACAAACGCTTCACAGAACACGTACAATATTTTAACTTACTTTCGAAAGTTTCGGTTCATAACGGAAGTTAAAAATTTCATAATATCTTATCTTATTCACATCTTTAAAACTCTTGATCACTTCAGCATAATTTTTGTATCAGATTATAGAACAGCAATCCCTCTTAAACTTTTGCACTGAGATAACAACATTTTAACCTTTTACATCTTGTTAAAACAGAACAATGAAGCGCACCTACCCACTCGTAACCCCCCCCCCCCCCCCCCCCCACACTTTCATTGACAACTCATTATGTACACATAACGTTGAAACTGATGCAAGCAAGTTCAAGCGCTGTGCCGTGCACTGTCGTCGTGTTTGATTGTTTTATCTTGCAGAAACCAAAAATTGCAACAGCGCCCTCTTTCGTTTGAAATTTAGAAAACGGGGCTGATAAAATAAATTAATAACATTGTTTTCGGGCTTATCTACAGAATAACTTAAGATTGAAATTGAATTGAACATTGAAACTCATAAGATTATTGAACCTCAGTATCAAGATGACACAAACTTAATGACGTCATGATAACCACATCGGGTATTAAATTACAATAACTGAAAGTTAAATTTTTGTAACATAACTCATGAACCATTTATTTGATTTTTTCAATCTACACATCATCGGATAGGTAATTAAAAGTTCGACAAACGTTACACTAAAATTGACCCCATTTGACCATGATAATTTAGTATCTGAACAAATCATAAGCAGACATTGGTTGTTTATTTTCTGTACGTCGGCAGATAAGGCGTTCAAAACCTGAAATTCAAACTTTATCTTTCAAAATATCTGAACCACACAATGGATTTCTTCAATCTTTACATCATCTGAAAGGTCTTCATAAACTTATCATCATGTGACCCTATATGACCTCCACTTCCGGTCCACACCGGAAGTTGATAATTAATTTCTCCAAAATTCATAACTCCTGAACCAGGAATTGGATTGATAAGGTATAATGACGTTTCCTATTCATCCAATCACTCACCACGAACACCTTGTTTTTGTCACATGACAAAAACTGAAAGTCTAGTTTTTTTTGGTTTTTTTTCTTCTCCTTCTTCTTCTTCCACTCAACTCTTCTCCGGATCATAACTCAAGATTGAAACTGAATTGAACCTTGAAACTCATCAGACAATTGAACCTCTTTACGAAGACGGCACAGTTGTCATTACGTCATGATGACGTCATCAGGTGTCGAATTACAAGGTTTTTAAAGTTGAAAAATGACCATTTGCTTTTTGCTGTATCTCAACGAATAGGAAAGCTATGATGTTCAAAGTTTTGGCATCGCATAGATCAAGGGTGGGGCAACATTTGAAAAGTTAACGCCAAAATTGTACGACCTTAACTTCCGGGTCGTTACCCTGGGTCGAAGTTCACCTTCGTTTTTTTCCTTCAAAAAACAACTTTCGAGCTTATCTACGGAATAACTCAAGATTGAGATTGAATTGAATGTTGAAACTCACCAGATAGTTGAACCTTAGTATCAAGACAATAAATACCTAATTACGTCATGATGACGTCATCGGGCACTGAATTACATTAAATCAAAGTTTAATATTTGTAAAAATCATAACTCAAAAACCATAATTCGGATTTTGACAATCTACACATCATCGGATAGATCGTTAAGAGTTTGACAAACGCTTCACAGAACACGTACAATATTTTAACTTACTTTCGAAAGTTTCGGTTCATAACGGAAGTTGAAAATTTCATAATATCTTATCTTATTCACATCTTTAAAACTCTTGATCACTTCAGCATAATTTTTGTATCAGATTGTAGAACAGCAATCCCTCTTAAACTTTTGCACAGAGATAACAACATTATAGTCGTATGCATCTGGTCAAAACTGGGAAATGAAGCGCACCGTCCTACTCGTACCCCCCCCCCCCCCCCCCACCTCCCACTTTCATTGACAACGCATTGTACACATAACGTGTAAGCGCTAACGACTGACAACAACGCACACTATGTACGCTACATGCATTGCCAGTGCTGACTGTACGTGTTTGATATGGCGCGAATTTGTTTTGGGGGAATCCCAACAGCGCTCTTTTTCGTCCAACGAAAGAGGGCGCTGTTGTGAAAAAAGTTTTCAGAACATCGAGCGCTGAGGGGAGAATCGCAATAGTTGAGTGATAATGAACAACGTCTCGCACCAAAACTACAAGTAGGAATACATTGGCATTGATATTACAAGAAACAATGCACACCCTCAGATAATTAATCTAATATTTGAAAAACACGTTACTCCGGTTCACATAATTATAGGTTTTTTACAAGTCATACATTAGCTGAAAGGTTTTAATGTACTGATTAGGATCTACACAAATGAAACCAGTTTAAACTTGGCTTCTTATTGTTCAAACCGGAGGTTGAAATTAAATTTTTCAAAGAAAAATAATTTCTCAACCACACATTTGATTTTTTTTATTTATTTATACGTCATTGGGTAGGTATGTAACAAGTGAAGAAACGACACACAACATTTACTATTTAACCTTAACTTCCGGTTAAATAGGAAGATACAATTAATTATTTGAAAAAAAACATTACTCCAAAACCAGGAATTAGTTGTTTATTATCTGAACGTCGTCAGATAAGGCTTTGAAAAACATTACTAACGCTATAATTTGTGACCTTATGACATTGTCTTCCGGTTCAAACCGGAAGTTTAAATTTTATATTAAAAAAAAAATCATTTTGACATCGGATAGATCGTTGAAAGTATGACAAACGCTTCACAGAACACGTACAATATTTTAACTTACTTCTTTCGGTTCATAACGGAAGTTAAAAATTTCATAATATCTTATCTTATTCACATCTTTAAAACTCTTGATCACTTCAGCATAATTTTTGTATCAGATTATAGAACAGCAATCCCTCTTAAACTTTTGCACTGAGATAACAACATTTTAACCTTTTACATCTTGTTAAAACAGAACAATGAAGCGCACCTACTCACTCGTAACCCCCCCCCCCCCACACTTTCATTGACAACTCATTATGTACACATAACGTTGAAACTGATGCAAGCAAGTTCAAGCGCTGTGCCGTGCACTGTCGTCGTGTTTGATTGTTTTATCTTGCAGAAACCAAAAATTGCAACAGCGCCCTCTTTCGTTTGAAATTTAGAAAACGGGGCTGATAAAATAAATTAATAACATTGTTTTCGGGCTTATCTACAGAATAACTTAAGATTGAAATTGAATTGAACATTGAAACTCATAAGATTATTGAACCTCAGTATCAAGATGACACAAACTTAATGACGTCATGATAACCACATCGGGTATTAAATTACAATAACTGAAAGTTAAATTTTTGTAACATAACTCATGAACCATTTATTTGATTTTTTCAATCTACACATCATCGGATAGGTAATTAAAAGTTCGACAAACGTTACACAAAAATTGACCCCATTTGACCATGATAATTTAGTATCTGAACAAATCATAAGCAGACATTGGTTGTTTATTTTCTGTACGTCGGCAGATAAGGCGTTCAAAACCTGAAGTTCAAACTTTATCTTTCAAAATATCTGAACCACACAATGGATTTCTTCAATCTTTACATCATCTGAAAGGTCTTCATAAACTTATCATCATGTGACCCTATATGACCTCCACTTCCGGTCCACACCGGAAGTTGATAATTAATTTCTCCAAAATTCATAACTCCTGAACCAGGAATTGGATTGATAAGGTATAATGACGTTTCCTATTCATCCAATCACTCACCACGAACACCTTGTTTTTGTCACAAGACAAAAACTGAAAGCCTAGTTTTTACTTCTTCTTCTTCTTCTTCTTCTTCTCTTTGCCGCTTGTCCGCTAACAAAAGCACACTTCCCAAGCTCATATAAACTTGAAATTTTTACCATAGTTAGATAACCATTAGGAGACGAAACCGTTTCATTTACGTCATGATGACGTCATCAGGTGTCAAGTTACAAGGTTTTTAAAATTAAAAAATTTAATCTTTGAAAATCCATATCAAATCAAGATGAAGAGACCGTCGGTTACTTTTTGCGGGATTATATAGAGGTAATATGGGTCTTCATTTTTTATTGTGTGCGTGACATGACTTGACCTCTACTTCTGGTCGAAACAGGAAGAAACAGGAAGTGCCTTGTAATTTAAAACTGGCACACTTTTTGAAGTTTTTTTTAACGGTGTTATAGTCGAGCAAGAGTCTGGTTTAAAAAAATAAGACAAGTGACGTCATAAATGTCAAGAGCGCCCTCTAGCGGCAGGTTGAAAACAATTAAAAATACACTTTTACTAGATGTCTGTGGCGAAGTTTATGATAATCGTTTCGAAATTGGTATACATGATGACCTTCATGCAGACAACATATGTGTGAAGTTTTAGATTGATGACGTCATCATGTGTCACGTGGTATCGCATTAAAGGTTTACTTTTTGAAGCCGTGTATTTACAAAACCACAAGTTCGACTGAGTTGAAACTTGGCCTGTTGAAAGACAGTGATATTGACTATGTAAATCTAAAGAAACAACATGATGACGTCATTCCTTTTTTTTATACAAATATTTGAAATATTGACCAATTATTTATTGACCCCTCTGTTAAACCACGGGATACACTCACACAACGTGATCTGAACCGATGGGAAAATCAACCACAAGGTTCAAAGTCCAATAAACAAGCTTGTGGTCTAGTCTCTGTTCAAGGTTCGCGCAACCTGCTTTTGACAACACGCTTTGTTAGTCTCTAAAACAGCCGTCCATGCAAACCTCGTTAACAAACAAATGCTATGCTTTTGAAACTTGAAAGGTAATGAATTTATAAAATATGAAGTGATGACGTCTGCATGACGTCATCAATTTTCAAGTTATATTACCACCGAGGTAGTGTTTTACAAGATCTAATACGTACAGAACAACTTTGGCATCAAGCTTAAACTTTGCAAGACAGTATTTAGGCTGGGATGTGTTACATCAGCGCGGCCTTTACACAGAGGGCGCTAGATAAAAACTACGGTCACGAGCTGCTGATGTTTTGTTGCATTCATAGACACAGGAATGGTGGCAACTTCATTTATTATTTTGAATAACATCTTTAGGCTTGTAATCAAGTGGATAATCATTCAAAAATATTGGGTTTTGATTCCAAAGCGACTACCATGGAAATTTGCATGCAGATCGATGCCCGCGCCCGTCAAACACTTGATTCTTATGTTCTATCATTCTAAACATGTAAGCATTGTTGTGAAAAAAATCGTACACGATTATTTCATATGTGATCATAAAGGGAACCAGCCGATCATATTAAGAAACATTATACTTCCATCCAATGGCCGTCCAAAAACCAATGTATCAGCTCGCAGAAGCACAGAGCTGGTCGTTCGCCATGGACCACGACGTGTAATACACTGCGACATTGAAGACATTACCGTACAGTTGACACGCCACAGGTCATCGTACTTACAACTTATCAATGGCGTACTGACATTATAGATCTGAATTCCGCTCATATTCAGCGTCTAATTGTTCCCCTATTCGCCATTCTCGTTGCTTAATGATCAAAATGGAATTAAAGACGAAGTTTCGCTGAGATGGCCACCTACTTCAGTGATTCATATGACTATTAATTTTGTGAGAAAATGCAAGCAGAAAAGGACGAACATTGGTTATGTTTTGATCACACTCCGAGAAGGAAGGATGTGTCATCGGATCGTGAAGGGTGCTTCAGATTCCCCTCACGGCATGTGTTTATCGTTGCTACACGGGACTAAAACGGTAAGTTTTTGTGTGAACATCAATGCTTTTCAAAATGATTCTTTTATTTAATGCACAATTACGTTATAAAGTTTATCCTGTATCATCAAGTGGTGACGTTGGTGAAATGTTTTTAAAACCAAGGAACGTTTAGTATGAACGTCGAAGAGATAGAATTGGGCAATGGAGGGATTGGTATGATTGTTGGCTGTGTCACTATAGTCAGAAAATGGTCAGACTGATGAATGTTTTCCGTCAACTTTGTATTATGACATAATTATTTGAAAACCCTTCGATAACGTTTCCCCTATTAAGGTTTCGTTTATAAGTTGTTCACATCAAAAACAAGATGTGCACCTTCCACTAATTTTTTCTTGCGTAAATTCTTTACTCTGATATGTTGTATTGTTGAGCGCAATATAAATTCAATAAATTATTATTATTATTATTATTATATAATCATGAAATGTTGTAAGTCTTGAATTTTAGTAAGTCTTGAATTTTATGAAATTGAGCAGTTTCAGCTTGACTTACATTGCTTTGAGTCATACTTTGTATATAATTGTTTTTTTCTTCTTCAGAATATACAACACATCCAGTACCCGAATGGTCTCCATTGAAAGATTTCATAATCATTGTTGTTCTATTCCCTAATTCCTTGCCGAGTGTATGATGCACCATACAGGTAGAAATAGTTATTAACTCATTAATCATATTTAATTAGTTAAAATTCACGAGAAGCTAAAACTGCCGTCTTCATTACTTGCCTTTATCTTGCATAATAAGTGTCTTTTCTTTCAATTTTATAATTTTAACAAACCGTTCTGTATGAAGACTAATGTCTAAAAATCAAGCAAGCTATTTAAAAAAATGCAACCAATAGCTCACACTATGCTCGACTTATTTTAACGACATCATCATCAGTGCATATGTATTGAACAATCAAAGTATCATGCACCGATACATGAGAAGCCAAATCACAGTATTTGAAAACCTGTTAAAACTTATAAGAATTGTAACTTAATAATGTCAACATGATTTGCATATAGTCGGATATATTAATAAATAAAGAATCAATATCCATTGAAAAATAAAAAACTTCAGTGAGTGGCATACATGATAGTTGTACTTGTGAGTATATCAAAGGCTCGTTTTAAGATGTGCAGCCAAAATGAAAGGGAATTTGAAAATTTAATGTTGCTCTGTATGAAAGGACATTATTGACCCGTCAAACACTTAATTCTTATGTTCTATCATTCTAAACATGTAAGCTTTGTTGTGAAAAAATCGTACACGATTATTTCATATGTGATCATTATAAAAACAAGTAAAGGAAACCAGCCGATCATATCAAGAAACATTATACTTCCATCCAATGGCCGTCCAAAAACCAATTAAGTAAATAAACTCGCAATTCAAAAGTCAACTCTAGCGGGCGCTACAGACATTTTGGGATTAGTGGATTAATGTAAACCCGGGACATAGTTAGGTCATTGTGGTGCTTCTGTTCTATGCGTGATATGAGTAGGGACTTCAGTATGTAATACATGAAGTCCAAATTGCACGGGAAAAGGGTAACTTTATTGGGTTCAAACAATGGAAGGAAGTAACTCTTGTGAAAGTAGTTGTGGACTAATTTGTTTCTAAATAGACTCATTCATTAACTTTTTATAAAAACTTATCGTACACATTTCTAACAGAGTCATATTTACCAAATTCAATTACATTTGAGCCACTGCTAGTTCTTACAAGATTTATGAGTACAGAACGACTTTGGTAATCAAGCTGAAACTTTGCATGTATCCAAGTTGGGATATGTTACATCCACAACATTTGTTCACACCACGATGACGTCATCGAGTGTGACATGACGTCACCTTAAAGGTGCAGGTTCAAGATCTATATACTGAGTAGTAAATGCTTGGTCATGGGGGGGAAACAATTTCCCGAACACCTTGTTTTTGTGCTCGCAACAAAAACTTATATCTAGTTACTTCTTTTTTTTCTTCTTCTCTTCGTCGCTTGTCCGCTAACAAAAGCACACTTTCCAAGCTCATATAAACTTGAATTTTTTACCATAGTTAGATAACCATTAGGAGACGAAACCGTTTCATTTACGTCATGATGACGTCATCAGGTGTCAAGTTACAAGGTTTTTAAAATTAAAAAATTTAATCTTTGAAAATCCATATCAAATCAAGATGAAGAGACCGTCAGTTACTTTTTGCGGATTTATATAGAGGTAATATGGGTCTTCATTTTTTATTGTGTGCGTGACATGACTTGACCTCTACTTCCGGTCGAAACAGGAAGAAACAGGTAGTGCCATGTAATTTAAAAGTGGCACACTTTTTGAAGTTTTTTTTAACGGTGTTATAGTCGAGCAGGAGTCTGGTTTAACAAAATAAGACAAGTGACGTCATACAAGTCAAGAGCGCCCTCTAGCGGCAGGTTGAAAACAATTAAAAATACACTTTTACTAGATGTCTGTGGCGAAGTTTATGATAATCGTTTCGAAATTGGTATACATAATGACCTTCATGCAGACAACATATGTGTGAAGTTTTAGATTGAAGACATTGAGCAGTCCACGAAGACTGTGTACTGTATGCTGGCGTACAGTTGCACGCCACAGGTCATCGTACTTACAACTTATCATTATAGATCTGAATTCCGGTCATATTCAGCGTCTAATTGTTCCCCTATTCGCCCTTCTCGTTGCTTAATGATCAAAATGGAATTAAAGACGATGTTTCGCTGAGATGGCCACCTACTTCAGTGATTCATATGACTATTAATTTTGTGAGAAAATGCAAGCAGAAAAGGACGAACATTGGTTACGTTTTGATCACACTCCGAGAAGGAAGGATGTGTCATCGGATCGTGAAGGGTGTTTCAGACCCTACCCACGGCATGTGTTTATCGTTGCTACACGGGACTAGAACGGTAAAGTGTCTTTTCTTTCAATTTTATAAATTTAACAAACCGTTCTGAATGAAGACTAATGTCTAAAAATCAAGCAAGCTATTTTTAAAAATGCAACCAATAGCTCACACTATGCTCGACTTATTTTAACGACATCATCAATCAGTATTGAACAATCAAAGTATCATGCACCGATACATGAGAAGCCAAATCACAGTATTTGAAAATCTGTTAAAACTTATAAGAATTGTAACTTAATAATGTCAACATGATTGGCACAGTCGGATTTATTAATAAATAAAGAATCAATATCCATTGAAAAATAAAAAACTTCAGTGAGTGGCATACATGATAGTTGTACTTGTGAGTAATTCTAAGGCTCGTTTTAAGATGTGCAACCAAAATGAAAGGGAAATTCGAAAAATTAATGTTGCTCTGTATGAAAGGACATTATTGACCCTCTGCCCTTTCAAATAAATTAAATATTGTACTCGATAAATAACGCCTTTTTAATTGTTGCATTCGTATACACAGGAAGTGTGGCAGCTTTATTTATTATTTTGAATAACATCTTTAGGATTGTAATCAAGTGGATAATCATTCAAAAATATTGGGTTTTGATTCCAAAGCGACTACCATGGAAACTAGCATGCAGATCGATGCCCGCGCCCGTCAAATACTTAATTCTTATGTTCTATCATTCTAAACATGTAATCTTTGTTGTGAAAAAATCGTACACGATTATTTCATATGTGATCATTATAAAAACAAGTAAAGGGAACCAACCGATCATATCAAGAAACATTATACTTCCATCCAATGGCCGTCCAAAAACCAATTAAGTAAATAAACTCGCAATTCAAGTCCAAATTGCACGGGAAAAGAGTAACTTTATTGGGTTCAAACAATGGAAGGGAGAAACTCTTGTGAAAGTAGTGATGGAATAATTTGTTTCTAAATTGACTCATACACTAACTTTTGATAAGAACCTATAGTACAAATTTCTAACAGAGTCATGTTAACAATTTGTTCAATTACATTTGAGCCACTGCTAGTTCTTACAAGAATTATAAGTACAGAAAGACTTTGGTAATCAAGCTGAAACTTTGCATGTATCCAAGTTGGGATATGTTACGTCCCCAAAATTTGTTCACACCACGATGGCGTCATCGAGTGTGACATGACGTCACCTTAAAGGTGCAGGTTCAAGATCTATATACTGAGTAGTAAATGCTTGGTCCTGGGCGGAAAAAAATTACCGAACACCTTGTTTTTGTGCTCGCAACAAAAACTTATATCTAGTTAGGTTTTATTTTTGTATTGTGTGCGTGACATTACGTTACCTCTACATCCGGTCGAAACAGGAAGTGCCTTGTTATACTTTACTTTTTGACCGATTAATATTGTTCTCTCTCTGCAAATAAGACTGAGAAAAGAAGGGAAATACTCAGGTCCAATTTTGTCGATAAATAACGCCTTTTTAATTGTTGTATTCGTATACACAGGAAGTGTGGCAGCTTTATTTATTATTTTGAATAACATCTTTAGGATTGTAATCAAGTGGATAATCATTCAAAATATTGGGTTTTGATTCCAAAGCGACTACCATGGAAACTAGCATGCAGATCGATGCCCGCGCCCGTCAAATACTTAATTCTTATGTTCTATCATTCTAAACATGTAAGCATTGTTGTGAAAAAAAATCGTACACGATTATTTCATATGTGATCATAAAGGGAACCAGCCGATCATAATATTAAGAAACATTATACTTCCATCCAATGGCCGTCCAAAAACCAATTGAGTACACAGACCTGGTCGTTCCGCCATGGACCAACACACTGCGACATTGAAGACATTGAGCAGTCCACGAAGACTGTGTACTGTGTATTGCTGGCCCAGAAGCGTACAGTTGACACGCCACAGGTCATCGTACTTACAACTTATCAATGACGTACTGACATTATAGATCTGAATTCCGCTCATATTCAGCGTCTAATTGTTCCCCTATTCGCCCTTCTCGTTGCTTAATGATCAAAATGGAATTAAAGACGAAGTTTCGCTGAGATGGCGACCTACTTCAGTGATTCATATGACTGTTAATTTTGTGAGAAAATGCAAGCAGAAAAGGACGAACATTGGTTATGTTTTGATCACACTCCGAGAAGGAAGGATGTGTCATCGGATCGTGAAGGGTGCTTCAGACCCTCCTCACGGCATGTGTTTATCGTTGCTACACGGGACTAAAACGGTAAGTTTTTGTGTGAACATCAATGCTTTTCAAAATGATTCTTTTATTTAATGCACAATTACGTTATAAAGTTTATCCTGTATCATCAAGTGGTGACGTTGGTGAAATGTTTTTAAAACCGAGGGACGTTTAGTATGAACGTCGAAGAGATAGCATTTGGGCAATGGAGGGATTGGTATGATTGTTGGCTGTGTCACTATAGTCAGAAAATGGTCAGACTGATGAATGTTTTCCGTCAACTTTGTATTATGACCTCATTATTTGAAAACCCTTCGATAAAGTTTCCCCTAATAAGGTTTCGTTTATGAGTTGTTCACATCAAAAACATGATGTGCACCTTCCACTAATTTTTTCTTGCGTAATTTCTTTACTCTGATATGTTGTATTGTTGAGCGCAATATAAATTAAATAAATTATTATTATTATTATTATATAATCATGAAATGTTGTAAGTCTTGAATTTTAGTAAGTCTTGAATTTTATGAAATTGAACAGTTTCAGCTTGACTTACATTGCTTACACCGTCAAAATGAAGCTATTGTGGTCCCGAGAATGGAACTTGACGGAGTCCCATCTTACTTCCACATGTTGATATTCGCAAATCTACCAAAATGGGTAAATGCACATATTTCGATCCTAAACTAAGAAATATACCTCCCCCCAAAAAAATAAAAAATAAATAAATAAACAATTAAAATCAAATCAAATAAATAAAGAAATAAATAAAATCAACGAGTCTTCTTTTTAAACGCGTTTGATTGGACAATATGTATCTAGCAAAAAAATTTACATATGCATAAGTGAATAAAATTACATATCAGGAAACTGCGGGATTTTCAAGTTCCTATCCCACTGCGCGGCATACCTATTGGTGCAGTGCAAAAAAAATCTGACGTTAAGCAATGGGACTGAACATAAAAGGACTCTGCAGGGAATTGCGACTTGAGTCAAGTCTAGTTGGCATAAGTTTCTTGGGGGTATCGGCACGAGGACACGGGGCGTATGTTTACGACTAGTATACTGTTGTCACATGAATATTACATTACATTTTATGATTTTCATTGTATTTATGATGGTTTTTACATTTATGGTTAATTTTTATTAGGTGTTCGGACAAAAGTCCGAATACCTCTTTTTATTGTTCGTTTTTTTTTTTTTAGGTGTTCGGACAAAAGTCCGAATACCTCTTGTTATTGTTCGTTTTTTTTTTTACTTCTTCAGATTCTTCTTCTTCTCTTCGCCGCTTGTCTGCTAACAAAAGCACACTTCCCAAGCTCATATAAACTTGAAATTTTTACCATAGTTAGATAACCATTAGGAGACGAAACCGTTTCATTTACGTCATGATGACGTCATCAGGTGTCAAATTACAAGGTTTTTAGAAAAAAATTAATTAATCTTTGAAATTCTGTAACAAATCACACTTAAGAGACCGGCGGTTGTTTTATGCGGGATCATACTTAGGTCATATAGGTCTTTATTTTTTGTCGTGTGCGTGACCTCACATGACCTCTACTTCCGGTCGAAACAGGAAGAAATCGGAAGTGCCTTGTAATTTAAAAGTGGCACACTTTTTGAAGTTTTTTTACGGTGTTATAGTCGAGCAAGAGTCTGGTTTAAAAAAATAAGACAAGTGACGTCATAAAAGTCAAGAGCGCCCTCTAGCGGCAGGTTGAAAACAATTAAAAATACACTTTTACTAGATGTCTGTGGCGAAGTTTATGATAATCGTTTCGAAATTGGTATACATAATGACCTTCATGCAGACAACATATGTGTGAATTTTTAGATTGATGACGTCATCGTGTGTCACGTGGTATCGCATTAAAGGTTTACTTTTTGAAGCTGTGTATCTACAAAACCACAAGTTTGACTGAGTTGAAACTTGGCATGTTGATAGACAGTTATATTGACTACTTAAAGCTAGAGTGACGACTTGATGACGTCATCAATTTTTTTTTTACAAATTTTTGAAATTTGGACCAATTGTTACATATCTTCAGTACAAAGCAAGCTATAGTCAAATTTCATTTTGCATGAGATTTGGAAGGTCCTACAAGGATATAACGTGGAGTGACGTTTTCACGACGTCATCGATTTTCATGTTATGTCACCACCAAGGTAGTGTTTTACAAGATCTATATGTACAGAACAACTTTGGTGATCAAATGGAAACTTTGCATGTACTCAAGCTGGGATGTGTTACATCCAAAAAGTTTGGTCAAATCTTTAGAACCACCATTCTAAAGACTCTATAGAAGTACACAATATTTAATACACAGACATGTTTATAACATTTCTTTGAAACACGAGGTCACACCGAACACCTCTTTTTTGTTTCCAACAAAAAATTATGTCTAGTTACATTTACGGTTGTTATAACATTTATGGTTTTTATTACATTTATGGGTGATACAACAACATTGCTGGTGGGCGACTATGCTTAAAACCAACAGTTACAGGGTCGATATTGTAGGAGGCGACATGGTATGGCACCAACAACTGTGGATTTATGATTAAAACCAGAGGGGTGCCATTACATGTATATACATGCCCTCATAAAAACAATCCAAATGAAGATTTTACTGTGTATCAAAAGCACACATTTCAGTGTCTTCGCAGTAACTAATGTTAGTTTTGTAATATTTTACCACCCTTTCATGTAAATGTTCTCACTTTCTGGAGTTTTCATATTTGACGGATAGTGTTCATTTCATCACCCCAGTCTTTCTGGTGTAGGAGGCGAGATGGAGATCCCTGGTTACAGCGTTAGTTCTTGCCTTTCAAGCAATATTTTGTGTTAGTGTACAACTTTTTAAATTGTTTAAGCGGTGTACGTTGTTAGCTCTTACTTTCCTTAGCAACTAATTTATTACAGCATGCAGCTATACTTTTAACATATTAGTTAAAAGATATTTGACTCAAGGTTCACTAGTCATGACATGTTTTTGAGAACATTAAATGTAACACTTCACGTTACCACTTGTATTGAAAAACGGCTCTTCATTCCCCCAACCCCGGACCCGAACACCTTGAGTTTGTGGTAAGACAAACTCTGAATTTCTAGTACTTCTTCTTCTTCTTCTTCTCTTCGCCGCTTGTCCGCTAACAAAAGCACACTTCCCAAGCTCATATAAACTTGAAATTTTTACCATAGTTAGATAACCATTAGATGACGTCATCAGGTGTCAAGTTACAAGGTTTTTAAAATTAAAAAATTTAATCTTTGAAAATCCATATCAAATCAAGATGAAGAGACCGTCGGTTACTTTTTACGGGATTATATAGAGGTAATATGGGTCTTCAATTTTTATTGTGTGCGTGACCTGACTTGACCTCTACTTCCGGTCGAAACAGGAAGAAACAGGAAGTGCCTTGTAATTTAAAAGTGGCACACTTTTTGAAGTTTTTTTAACGGTGTTATAGTCGAGCAAGAGTCTGGTTTAACAAAATAACACAAGTGACGTCATAAAAGTCAAGAGCGCCCTCTAGCGGCAGGTTGAAAACAATTAAAAATACACTTTTACTAGATGTCTGTGGCGAAGTTTATGATAATCGTTTCGAAATTGGTATACATAATGACCTTCATGCAGACAACATGTGTGAAGTTTTAGATTGATGACGTCATCTTTTTGAAGCCGTGTATTTATCATAGATAGTAACGTATCATATGGTGTCTCTGCAAACCTCACTATAGACTCTTTTTACCACCATGTTACAGTTAAGCTCAGAGGAAGCTTTGAACTGAATTTGAAGCCGTGTATTTACAAAACCACAAGTTCGACTGAGTTGAAACTTGGCATGTTGATAGACAGTTATATTGACTACTTAAAGCTAGAGTGACGACTTGATGACGTCATCTATTTTTTTTTTACAAATTTTAGAAATTTTGACCAATTGTTACATATCTTCAGTACAAAGCAAGCTATAGTCAAATTTCATTTTGCATGAGACTTGGAAGGTCCTACAAGGATATAACGTGGAGTGACGTTTTCACGACGTCATCGATTTTCATGTTATGTCACCACCAAGGTAGTGTTTTACAAGATCTATATGTACAGAACAACTTTGGTGATCAAATGGAAACTTTGCATGTACTCAAGCTGGGATGTGTTACATCCAAAAAGTTTGGTCAAATCTTTAGAACCACCATTCTAAAGACTCTATAGAAGTACACAATATTTAATACACAGACATGTTTATAACATTTCTTTGAAACACGAGGTCACACCGAACACCTCTTTTTTGTTTCCAACGAAAAATTATGTCTAGTTACATTTACGGTTGTTATAACATTTATGGTTTTTATTACATTTATGGGTGATACAACAACATTGCTGGTGGGCGACTATGCTTAAAACCAACAGTTACAGGGTCGATATTGTAGGAGGCGACATGGTATGGCACCAACAACTGTGGATTTATGATTAAAACCAGAGGGGTGCCATTACATGTATATACATGCCCTCATAAAAACAATCCAAATGAAGATTTTACTGTGTATCAAAAGCACACATTTCAGTGTCTTCGCAGTAACTAATGTTAGTTTTGTAATATTTTACCACCCTTTCATGTAAATGTTCTCACTTTCTGGAGTTTTCATATTTGACGGATAGTGTTCATTTCATCACCCCAGTCTTTCTGGTGTAGGAGGCGAGATGGAGATCCCTGGTTACAGCGTTAGTTCTTGCCTTTCAAGCAATATTTTGTGTTAGTGTACAACTTTTTAAATTGTTTAAGCGGTGTACGTTGTTAGCTCTTACTTTCCTTAGCAACTAATTTATTACAGCATGCAGCTATACTTTTAACATATTAGTTAAAAGATATTTGACTCAAGGTTCACTAGTCATGACATGTTTTTGAGAACATTAAATGTAACACTTCACGTTACCACTTGTATTGAAAAACGGCTCTTCATTCCCCCAACCCCGGACCCGAACACCTTGAGTTTGTGGTAAGACAAACTCTGAATTTCTAGTACTTCTTCTTCTTCTTCTTCTCTTCGCCGCTTGTCCGCTAACAAAAGCACACTTCCCAAGCTCATATAAACTTGAAATTTTTACCATAGTTAGATAACCATTAGATGACGTCATCAGGTGTCAAGTTACAAGGTTTTTAAAATTAAAAAATTTAATCTTTGAAAATCCATATCAAATCAAGATGAAGAGACCGTCGGTTACTTTTTGCGGGATTATATAGAGGTAATATGGGTCTTCAATTTTTATTGTGTGCGTGACCTGACTTGACCTCTACTTCCGGTCGAAACAGGAAGAAACAGGAAGTGCCTTGTAATTTAAAAGTGGCACACTTTTTGAAGTTTTTTAACGGTGTTATAGTCGAGCAAGAGTCTGGTTTAACAAAATAACACAAGTGACGTCATAAAAGTCAAGAGCGCCCTCTAGCGGCAGGTTGAAAACAATTAAAAATACACTTTTACTAGATGTCTGTGGCGAAGTTTATGATAATCGTTTCGAAATTGGTATACATAATGACCTTCATGCAGACAACATGTGTGAAGTTTTAGATTGATGACGTCATCTTTTTGAAGCCGTGTATTTATCATAGATAGTAACGTATCATATGGTGTCTCTGCAAACCTCACTATAGACTCTTTTTACCACCATGTTACAGTTAAGCTCAGAGGAAGCTTTGAACTGAATTTGAAGCCGTGTATTTACAAAACCACAAGTTCGACTGAGTTGAAACTTGGCATGTTGATAGACAGTGATATTGACTATGTAAATCTAAAGAAACAACATGATGACGTCAATGCCTTTTTTTATACAAATTTTTGAAATATTGACCAATTATTACGTGTATTTATTGACCCGCTGTCAAACCACGGGGTACACACACACTACGCGAACAAAACCAGTTTACTGTTTTTTATCACGTAGTGTGTGTGTATACGTTGAGCAAATCATCCGCAAGGTTCAAAGTCCATCAAACATGCTTGTGGTCTAGTCTCTGTTCAAGGTTCGCGCAACCTGCTTTTGACAATACGCTTTGTTAGTCTCTAAAACAGCCGTCCATGCAAACCTCGTGAACAAACAAATGCTAGGCTTTTGATCGTGTGCTTTTTAACCAAAAGTTGAACATTTCATGAATTCATATCTCGTCGTCTTCTTTTCCCTCAAGATTGTCCAATAAAAAAAGACACTTCCTAAGCTCGCATAAACTTTAATCTTCACACATAGATAGATATGCATAGGTAGATGTAGACTTGTTGACAAGTCGTTAATGATGGTCGCGGTGAGTCGAGTCGCGTGTGGTGTTGTAGCCTAATAAAGAATGCTCTCGCGAGATCACTGCTCTCGCGCGAAGTTGCTTGCTGCTGACTCTTCGTTATTAACGACTTGTGAAACCCGCCGGCGGTACATATTCATTTATTCATGTATGGACACAGTGTACATTACGGTTGCTGTAGCGACGATCATGAAGACGAGTCCATTTTATCTGAGGGTAGTACTAATTTTAGTTACTGTAAATGTACTGAATGCTTGCGCTTGAGACATCTGTGGGTGTGTTTTGTGGGTGTTAACTCCTTCATTAGTTTAGTAACTAAAGAAATAAAGTAAACTTATCTTAAACTGCATTATTATAATAATTGTTTAAGATGTGTGTTTTGCCTCATAAAAATAAATATGCCTACCGTGAATAGTTACTGATACGCTCCAATCATTTAACCCGATGTGTTCTACAGTGATTGTGTGTATTAAGTGTGTATAAACAACGGACACGGAAACCAGTCAACTCGCCCCCTAGCAAAGTCGCCAATTTAAAAAAAGAACATGTACAAAGTCACCAACTACAAATTCGCCCCTAGCAAAGTCGCCCCCTGACAACAAACTCGTCCCCTCTCATAGTCGCCCCTCACAACGGAATTTAACAAATTTGTGTGATTGGACTTCAGGGCTTCGAAAGCTATCTTAACGGAACGAAAGAGGAATTTTGGGGAACGAAAGAGGAATTTTGGGGAACGAAAGAGGAATTTTTGGGAACGAAAGAGGAATTTTGGGGAACAAAATCTCATTGCGAAGGAACGGGAGCGTATATTTAGGGAACGAAAGCATATTTCGGACGAATGAAAGTATATTTCGGGCAACTAATTCAAAGTCGTATTTTGATGAAACGAAAGCTTGTTTTTAGGGAAAGAAATCTCCTTTCGGTGGAAAAAATTCATTTTTATTGAACGAAAGCATATTTTGAGCGAACAAAATTATATTTTGTGCGAACAAAATCATATTTCGAGGAAACGAATGCGTATCTTTCAGGGAACAAACGCGTATTTCTGGGTAACAAAATCGTATTTCGGGGGAAAGAAGGCGTATTCGAGGGAACAAAAACGTATTTTCTAGGAAAAATCTATTTTGCTACCTAGAAAAACACAACTTTGTTTACAAATTTAAAAAAATATAATTTTATGTGACAAAATTATAATATTTTGATTGAATAATATTTTGAGGAAACGAAATGACTTTGTTGGAATTTTGTGTGTCGAGAGATGGAAAAAATTCAGAGTGAGATTTTTTTTTTTCACATTTTAATTTGTAATTTATTTTTCACCTGTTCTTTCAGGGGCTCTGGTTTGTGTGTGTGTGTTTTGTTTTTTTTGAGGGGGGGTTCGTTTTTGTCTCACAAATTGTTTAACTTAATTGCACCGTCAATATAAGAGTGGTATTCCTATTTATTGACATAAATCTTATTTAATTTCCAAATCGGGGGAAGGAACGTACACCGAACATTGAAACGTAACGATTTTAAAACAGCGGATTCGATCAGCGAGGTTTACCGACTAACAAACTCGCAATGACAAGGTAGTTGGTGGTCTGGCTCCCTACCCCTCCCACATGTTCATGAGCTTCCAGGTACAGCTATCTCTTGGCATGGCTAGGGTATAGGGGGTCTCCGTCGTGCTGTGAGCCCCGCCGAGAGAAACTCTGCCCGTCATGGCATGCATGCAGCTACACGATTTGCCCCGTGTGTTACGCGTCTCCCCACACGCTGTACACTGTCAAACACGCTTCCGTTGCTCGGACTCTCTGAAATAAAATCTTACGTTCGATTTTTTGTAATTATTTACAAGTTTTAGTGAAGTTGTACCCATAATTTGAATACGTATTTTCTTGTGTCAAAATATTCATGAACACAATCACTCTCACCACTCAGTGTTTGGTTTTGATCGTGCATGATCAAAGCATCAAAGCAACATAAAACTCCATCCAGTACAGGATTTGATGTTTAATATTCATCTACAGTTTGAATATTCATAGTTATAACGAAATTGACCAATCAGATGCGTCCGTACGAAATCGGCTGAAGTGGCCATAGGCCGTGCACAAACCGCCAGCGGGTTTCACAAGTCGGTAAATGTGACCAGTCTTGAGAGCAGTAATCTCGCACAGAGCAGCCCTCTCGCGGGATATTGCGAGAAAGCCGTTCCGCTATCACCGCGACAGACATTTAACGACTTGTCCACAAGTCTAAGGTAGATGACACCGCTGCAGTGATATCATCATGACTTCATCGGATGTCAAATTACAAGGTTTTTAAATATTAATTTTGTAATGTTTGAAATTCCATATCAAATCACGGACATGAGACCGTAGGTTGCTTTTTGCGGGATTATACCAAATTAATTTAGGTCTTATTTTTGTATTGTGTGTGTGACATTACGTTACCTCTACTTCCGGTCGAAACAGGAAGTGCCTTGTTATACTTCAGTTTTTGACCGATTAATATTGTTCTCTCCGGTGCAAATAAGACTGAGAAAAGAAGGGAAATACTCAGGTCCAATTTTGTCGATAAATAACAACTTTTTAATTGTTGCATTCGTATACACAGGAAGTGTGGCAGCTTTATTTATTATTTTGAATAACATCTTTAGGAATTGTAATCAAGTGGATAATCATTCAAAAATATTGGGTTTTGATTCCAAAGTGACTACCATGGAAATTTGCATGCAGATCGATGCCTGCGCCCGTCAAACACTTGATTCTTATGTTCTATCATTCTAAACATGTAAGCATTGTTGTGAAAAAAAATCGTGCACGATTATTTCATATGTGATCATAAAGGGAACCAGCCGATCATATTAAGAAACATTATACTTCCATCCAATGGCCGTCCAAAAACCAATTGAGTACACAGAGCTGGTCGTTCCACTATGGACCAACACACTGCGACATTGAAGACATTGAGCAGTCCACGAAGACTGTGTACTGTGTATTGCTGGCCCAGAAGCGTACAGTTCACACGCCACAGGTCATCGTACTTACAACTTATCAATGGCGTACTGACATTATAGATCTGAATTCCGCTCATATTCAGCGTCTAATTGTTCCCCTATTCGCCCTTCGTTGCTTAATGATCAAAATGGAATTAAAAACGAAGTTTCGCTGAGATGGCCACCTACTTCAGTGATTCATATGACTGTTAATTTTGTGAGAAAATGCAAGTAGAAAAGGACGAACATTGTTTATGTTTTTGATCACACTCCGAGAAGGAAGGATGTGTCATCGGATCGTGAAGGGTGCTTCAGACCCTCCTCACGGCATGTGTTTATCGTTGCTACACGGGACTAAAACGGTAAGTTTTTGTGTGAACATCAATGCTTTTCAAAATGATTCTTTTATTTAATGCACAATTACGTTATAAAGTTTATCCTGTATCATCAAGTGGTGACGTTGGTGAAATGTTTTTAAAACCGAGGAACGTTTAGTATGAACGTCGAAGAGATAGAATTGGGCAATGGAGGGATTGGTATGATTGTTGGCTGTGTCACTATAGTCAGAAAATGGTCAGACTGATGAATGTTTTCCGTCAACTTTGTATTATGACATAATTATTTGAAAACCCTTCGATAAAGTTTCCCCTAATAAGGTTTCGTTTATAAGTTGTTCACATCAAAAACATGATGTGCACCTTCCACTAATTTTTTCTTGCGTATAATTTCTTTACTCTGATATGTTGTATTGTTGAGCGCAATATAAATTAAATAAATTATTATTATTATTATTATATAATCATGAAATGTTGTAAGTCTTGAATTTTTAGTAAGTCTTGAATTTTATGAAATTGAGCAGTTTCAGCTTGACTTACATTGCTTTGAGTCATACTTTGTATATAATTGTTTTTTTCTTCTTCAGAATATACAACACATCCAATACCCGAATGGTCTCCATTGAAATATTTCATAATCATTGTTGTGTTCCATTCCCTATTTCCTTGCCGAGTGTATGATGCACCATACTGGTAGAAATAGTTATTAACTCATTAATAATATTTAATTAGTTAAAATTCACGAGAAGAAAACTGCCGTCTTCATGACTTGCCTTTATCTTGCATAATTTTTTTAAACAAGTGTCTTTTCTTTCAATTTTATAATTTTAACAAACCGTTCTGTATGAAGACTATAATGTCTAAAAATCAAGCAAGCTATTTAAAAAAATGCAACCAATAGCTCACACTATGCTCGACTTATTTTAACGACATCATCATCAGTGCATATGTATTGAACAATCAAAGTATCATGCACCGATACATGAGAAGCCAAATCACAGTATTTGAAAACCTCAAATAATAAACCACAAGGGAAACTGACTGGGTAAATGTTTAAATGATTTTGGGTTGAACAAAGAAAAATTGACTAGAGCGGGATTTGAACCAACGACCTCCGGTTTAACGTGCCGGCGCTCTACCAACTGAGCTATCTAGCCCTATGTTGGCGGTCTCCCTATTTTGTCAATATCTTTGTTCAGGGGGTGCCAGTCAGAAGCCATTCAACCGCAAACTGCCGTGTAGCCAGGGATCACACCCAAGTATATGATACAACCTGGGAAGCGGCAGCCAGGGGATCACCTTAAGGGGATGCGACTTTTTATATCAGATATCAAATAATAAACCACAAGTGAAACTGACTTGGTAAACCCAAAATCATTTAAACATTTACATTTACCCAGTCAGTTTCCCTTGTGGTTTATTATTTGATATCTGATATAAAAAGTTCTATCATTCTAAACATGTAAGCTTTGTTGTGAAAAAATCGTACACGATTATTTCATATGTGATCATTATAAAAACAAGTAAAGGGAACCAGCCGATCATATCAAGAAACATTATACTTCCATCCAATGGCCGTCCAAAAACCAATTAAGTAAATAAACTCGCAATTCAAAAGTCAACTCTAGCGGGCGCTACAGACATTTTGGGATTAGTGGATTAATGTAAACTCGGGACATAGTTAGGTCATTGTGCTGCTTCAGTTTTCATTTCATTCATTTCATTTCATTTATTAATTTCACAGATAAAAAAAGCAAAGTACAAAAGAAATGAGAACAATAAAGAAAACAAATAAACACATAGGAGAGAGAGAGAAAAAAAAAAGTAGCACCCCTGATGGATTTAAAAAAAAAGTAAACTAAATTACTATCAAGTTAATCTCCTGATGCCACAATTTAAGAAACAGACAATACAAAAGGACATTATGGACATAAATGACATTAATAAAACATGGCTTACAGTATAAAAATATGAGTTCTATGCGTGATATGAGTAGGTACTTAGGTATGTAATACATAAAGTCCAAATTGCACGGAAAAAGTTATAACTTTATTGGGTTTAAACAATGGAAGGAAGAAACTCTTGTGAAAGTAGTTGTGGAATAATTTGTTTCTAAATAGACTCATTCACTAACTTTTGATAAAAACTTATCGTACAAATTTCTAACAGAGTCATGTTTACCAATTGTTTCAATTAAATTTGAGCCACTGCTAGTTCTTACAAGATTTATAAGTACAGAACGACTTTGGTAATCAAGCTGAAACTTTGCATGTATCCAAGTTGGGATATGTTACATCCAAAAAATTTGTTCACACCACGATGACGTCATCGAGTGTGACATGACGTCACCTTAAAGGTGCAGGTTCAAGATCTATATACTGAGTAGTATGCTTGGTCAAGCTGAAATGTATCTTACATGTATTCAAACTGGGATGTGTTACTACCAAATTGAACGTCATTCCGAACACCTTCTTTTTGTTATACAACAAAAAGTTAAGCCTAGTTTTCTTCTTCTTTTTTCTCTTTTTTGCGGGGGGTGTAATGGGCCTCATTACTTATTACACTCATCTACGTCCTCGAACTTGACGGTCAATATATTGAAATCCCCCTCTTTTAGGCGGTAGGGGCGGAGTTCCAATACTTCGGCCATAATTATAGATCATGGGTCCACGAACGAATTTGAAAGTCTCAGAGAAATAAATATGAAAACTATAATGAAGATATCTTTATGAGATGCGATTTCAGTGTTTATAGTTCATGAGAAAGTGTACAGTGTTGCTGCTTACCAACCAAAAGAACTCATAGGCTAAGTATGGTATAAACGGTCCTGACGTTTCGACCCCGATACCAACAGTCTGTCTCGGCGGTAACAGAAGTAGTCAGTTGGAAAGAAATAGTCCGTGGGCTACCCCCACCCCCCCCCCCCCTGCACCCCCCTGGGGATTTTTGGAGACAACCATTTTTGGAACCCTTGACCATATTACTTTTGAAATCTGGTTGTCTGCAAAAATCCTGGTGGTGGGTAAGACCGTGAGGGCGCTGTTTTCAAGATGGCCCCCAAAATACCACTAAATGGCATATTTTAGCCCCCCAAAATCAGGCAAATATCTTTACATTTCTTGACTTGTAGTGAGAATAATACCACAGAGCTGTTGAACTAAAGTACACTTAGATTTTTATTATAGAGGGCGTTTTTCAAAATGGTGGCACTAGAAGTCACTCGAGTAAAGTAGTAAGTAGGCATTTCCCCTTCCCATGTGTTGCCTCTGCTCTCTGCTTTTCTCAATTAGTTGACGTAGAGTGAGTATACATCGATGGTGCTTCTATCAGCTCTGTATCCTGACTGAAATTTGGTTCATGACCTATTGGAGGCGTTGTAGCAAGATGTCAGCAAAACATTTATCTACCACGCTCAGGAGAAAAGATACCTCTGTATACATAGTTGTCACACAAAAACTTGGCTCCTTTCTCGTAGATCAACATGTTAGCAATCTTGAGGTCGGTAGAGATGTTCTTATGCAACATATCATTGACGATTTTGCATACATACATGTAGGTGCCTAAATCATGACATCTCCTCCACATTACGGGAAAGCTCTATTTCAGAAAGAGGCTAAAATAAAACATCCTTTTCGTCTGGCAACTCACATCTGTTATCTCCGTGTAATTCCTTTTCCAAACAGTGGAGTTAATTGGATTATGCACAAACCATAAAGTAGCGCTGTTGACTGCCCCAGGCAAACTTACTGCTCATCCATTAAGTTTAATGACCCAAGTAATTCAATGTACACTCCCACTAAATAAGTGAACATATTTTCTGAGTTTTTGTGACCAAACTCGGGAGTTATTTTAATGGAGCTTTCCGGTAATGCATTTTTTAGTGTTTCAGGGGGTATGCCATCTGGTCCAGGGCTTCTCTTACACTTCGTCTATTTTATTGCTTCGATTACCTCAGCCAGTGTTGGTCCTGTTCCTAGGTCATGAATTATCAAGGACCTGAATGTTGCCACTGCAGATTGGTTTAGAAGAGCAGAAAAATGTTCCATCAATCTGGCTTTGAGGTCTCTGGGGGAGGTCTCGAAAGCATGCCAACAGTGGTCATGATGGGATGAGAACTTGGACCATATATCATGTTGAGTGATGTGTAGAAGTCGTGATAGTTTTTCCTCTGTGCAAACTTCTCAACTTTGTCCACTTTGTCTTGGAACCAGTTGTTTTTTAGGTCATGGATTCGACTTCGTAGTTCAGCTCTGTCAAGTTGAGGGTTCATATAGCTGTGTCGTATATTGTAAGTTGATGAGCTGAACCTGTTGGTCACGTATAGTGAAAAATATGCACCTTGTGATAAGCAGCCTATGGTCTGTGAAGCAGTTTGCACTCAGAAGCATGCGGGTGACGCAGATGTGATCTATCTGATGCCATTGCTTGGATCTCATAAGCTGCCATTGACAGTCAGCTTCGATTGGGTACACAATAGCAGTAGCAGGCTGTTAAAATTCATCTTTCCTACATCATGTCTGCCAAATACACCAGGCTAAACTACTTATTCTTTTCCAACTCGTGTGAAGTCTGCAATCACAATCAATTTACCTTTGGTCTTAGAGATGGTGCGATTAACTTCATATGAAGGCCTCTTTTTCATCATCTCGTCTCTGTGTTGCACCCGTCGTGAAACAGAGGTTCACTCCAAGGTGTACATTAATTGAAGGAATTCTGTATGAAAAGGATGGAATAAGCATTCACAATGAGTTGGGTCTTTCACTTTTAATCATATGTCTTTATCTCACTGCCATATCATCCAGTATCAATCTTTAACAATAATAACAATAATACTTAAACATTTACTTAGAACCTTGTCATTGTTTCGACAATAATTACTTTCTCTGCCTCACTTCAATCCTAGTATCATTTGCAATAAACAAATACTCAGAGTGTCAATAATATACACTTGGTCGAAATCTATTAATGTTGACTACATCTGTTCACTTCTGAAACCCAACTCCACAAGTAAAGCAATCACAGTGTTTTTGCCAAATAGTCAAAACAAAGAAACACATTAACTTTAAAGGATAAAGAAACACATAAACAAACCCTACTGGGACATGAGCAAAGTCTTGGGTCTGGTATAAACAAAATCAACTTGGCTAAAACTAGGCAAAGTCACTTTCTAACCTGGCACTTGCCTCTTATCAAATAAAACAAAGAAGGTTGTTCAGGCAGCAAAGCTATCCCAGGCTATCTATGCTATTAAAGAGCTACCACTGACCAAGCCCTCAGGGGTTTAAGTTAATGACCCTACCAGGCTTTCAGTCTCCACTCAGGGTTACTGTCTCAGACCAGGGTGGTCTTTTTGTACACGTGTATCTACATACATAAAGTACTGTACAACTAAACTTAGAAAAGATGGCGGGAACTACCCCTGCTTTTCCTCTAGAAATATACATAGTCCTAAAACACCATTCTTAGCATCAAACATTTCTATAGAATATGACCTATCAGAAACTCAAGTTAATTAATCAAAACATAATAAGGAAATGGAATACAAGTCTAAATCAATTCAGTACACTTCAGAGCTTTAACCATGTTTCAACCCAATTAAGTAAAGCATAGGCCTACACACATCGTGGTTCATGGTGAAAGTTATAGCTAAATTTGAGGAGGTAAATGTCTCCTATCCTTAAGTTAAAACAAGTTTAGAATAATACCACATCAATCTATAGTTTATGAACTTATTAGATTATACAAATTAAAATCCACATACCTGTATAAAAGGATGAAATAAGAATTCACAATGAGTTGGGTCTTTCACTTTTAATCATGTGTCTTTATCTCACTGCCACATCATCCAGTATGGAGGGACTGCTGTGGGGTGAGACCCATACCCACTCATTGAGGTATTTCCAACCTTTTGATTGGCTTAAATCGGCTGTTGAAACAAAGGGGTTGTCAAGCAGCTATTGAAAAATTAGAGGGGGCATAATATGTGAAAATTTAGGAGGGGGCCATAAGCGCCCTCTACACTTGCATTGTTGATGCATAAACACTGCTGAAAGTCACACTTTTGCCAGATTGAAGAACTGCTGTCATGGTCATGAGTCTGTCATTTATAGCAGTTGATTCACTAGTCATTCGAGATGTCAACCATGATTGTCAGTGATGTTGTAGCGAGCATCTTGGTCTTCTTTGTGTTCAGCTGGAGTCCAACCTTCAGCAATAGGTCTCGAGCCTGCTCCAATGTATTTGAAACAAGTGCAATGTCATCAGCAAAACAGTGATCATCACAGGAGACACTAGCCGGCTCTTGCAGGTCACTATGGTGAAACCCAGCTCATCTTCTCTTCCATTGATCGCCTTCCTCAGGGTGTAGTCGAGGACGATGATAAAGAGAAATGCGGCCAAGGTGTCACCCTGAAACACTCCTGCCAGGATGTCAAAGAACACAGTGACATCATCTAAGTGACCCTGGCCGGGGTGTTTGCGTAGGTTACCCCCATTCACTTGCACAAACTTTTTGAGGCTACCCCATTCACTTGCACTAACTTTTTGGGGATCCCATATGCGGTGAGGATGTTCATCATCTTGACCCGGTAGTGTCAAACACCTTGCGGAAGTCAATGAAGGTGATGACTGCAGGGAGATGTTTATGCTTGACACCTTCAATATTAAGTCTCCTAGAGCAATGACGTGCCCCACCGTAGACCTCTCTGGTCTGAATCTCCACAGCACTTTCCACCCTTGAGCGCACCCCTTGCTTTGACATATACTCCTCATGGTTGAATGGGCCATCCTCGATGTCCAGGGTATCGAACACCTGATCCACCTCCACCTGCACCCAGCATGCTGCAGCACCTCCGGTTCATTACCAAGAAGGTTTTTGAAGTGGTTTTTCCATGTCTCTACCCGTTGTCATCGGTATCTCCCATGATCTTAGAGGGTCTGGAGGTCTTTCTGTCGGTAATCTCGTTGATGAATCTCCAGCTCACCGCATGCGTTTGGTTGACATGAGCTTCTTTCACTTTTCTGATTTTTAGGGTAAGCTCCTCCTCCTCGATGAGATCATAAGTTTCAAGTAGGACTTCCTTCTTGCTTTTGTACACCGTCCTCTTGATTGGTCAAGCTGTGGTCTGCTACAAGAGAACAGTAGACCACTTCCATCTCCTCCCTAGCTCTGACGACCCGAGGATCAGATGTGGCTCCCCCACCTCTTCACCTTGCCCATGCAGATCTCTGCAGCCTCCTTGTTTGCTATCACGAACTTGTCATAGCGGTTGGTTGCAGAATCATCATCATCCTCCGTCAATACCTGCAATCGATTTTGAATTTCTACGGCATGGCGGGCATACCTCTCCTGTAGATCGCTGTTTCTCTTGAGCTTTTCCCAATTGCACTTCACCCTGCTTGTCACTGCCTTGCGTGGTGCTCGGAGGCTGAGACGAACCTTCATCACCACCACTCTATGATCTGATCCTACCGTAGAGAAGGGTACTGTGGGCATAAGAGTTGATGATACTGTTACGCCATTTCCTCCTGGTCAGAATAAAGTCGATCTGGGCCTTCCTCCCGGATGGTGACAGCCACAGACGCAAACCGTTGTTGTTTGTGTCTTGATGAAAGGTGAAAGGAGCATCCCCCAGCCCCAGTCAGCATTGAAGTCACCAAGGGTGGAAAGGAAGTGGTGATGGGGAACAGCCTCTACCGCGTGTCGTAGATCATTATAGAACTTCGTCTTCTCCTCTTCAGGTGCAGTTAGAGTTGTTGCGTAAGCCACCATGGTTGTGAGGAAATAGTGAAAGTGACACCATTGGCTTAAATGATGATACTGTTGACATGTAGTTTAAATTCTAAACGCTTCAGCCTCTAGTTTTGGTAAACAAAGATAAATACCTGGTCTCATAATTAATGCATTTGGTGATCGATGAATGCTGCACTATCTCTTTGACTGGTTTGCATGGTACGATTGGTTAAAATTTTACAAGGCTTTTCAAATGACAGTAAAGTCTCATTTTTATGGTGTTCTAAAGGCGACAGATGTGCGTCGCGTCGTGTCGTCGCGTCGCCTATTCCGTCGTCCGTCGCGTCGCCCGTCGCGTCGTGCCGTCGCGTCGTGCCGTCGCCCGTCACGTCGCCTGTTTTTCAATTGATTTGCATGGTGACTTGGACATCCGTCGTCCGCCGCGTCGTGCCGTCGTCCGTCGCGTCGTCCGTCGCGTCGTCCGTCGCGTCGCCCGTCGCGTCGTCCGTCGCGTCGTCCGTCGCGTCGCCCGTAGCGTCGCCCGTCGTGCCGTCGTCCGCCGCGTCGTGCCGTCCCGTCGTCCGCCGCGTCGTGCCATCGTGCCGTCGCGTCGCCCGTCGCGTCGTCCGTCGCGTCGCCCGTCGCGTCGTCCGTCGCGTCGCCCGTCGCGTAGCTCTTCCTATATATTGTGCCTCCTGGTGGCGCTGCAAGAGACTGTGCATCATGGTACAGTTCAAAAACTAATGACTTTTTCAGTGGCACTCTTGTCCATGTACTTGTGAAATGATGACAGACGTATGATGTTGTTGTTGTGTGGTTGAAGTGTCATTGATGAATCGAAAATTACCCCCATGTTCCGAGCTTCCGAGGGAGCTATCAGAGCAAGTTACCGATGGAAATGTATGGCACATTATTAATGTTATACACCGTTTTCAAGTTTTCTCAAAGTGATTTGTTTCTTGTAATGTGTCACTTCGTGTAACGTTACTCTCTATTGTGTGATCCATAACTCTGTCACTTCTAAAAATCTCACACATGTTAACAATTCAAAGATGAAACCGTCAATTTGGAAAAGCCGTTCAGGCCAAATGAAAGGTATCAGTTAATAAACCTGCTAAATATTGACATGACTATATGACAGATAAATCATACTCGACCATTGTGTCACTCCGTAATTTATTGCCCAATCAGTATTGAAATGAACATTTACAAATTTATCATCAAGTTAGAAACACCAAGGACTCATGACCATGTATTTTGTTTTAATGTTAGAAACACCAAGGACTCATGACCATGTATTTTTTTTTATGATTTGGTGTTAAACAAAGAATTTTTGTCTTTGCCTCCTTTTTGCATAATTGTTGCTACTTATGAACTTTCAGGCTTGCGAAAGGCGATATATTAATCCGTTGTCATTACAAATATTATTGATATTACATATTTTAAGATAAACGGGCCAATTACCACTTTAATCACTACTACATGTACTCTGGTAAATTAACTCTTCTGTCATATTATGGCATATTATTATTTACTGTGAAAAAGGCATGCACACATAACTTCTGTTTAAAAAAACTAAAAAACTAAACAATGGGAAATGACCGAAAGTAACAAACTTACTATTTCCAGCCAGTAATTCTATTTGAATATTCGCCATGAAAATTTACTTTATCAATGAACACTAGTTAATTTTATCACCTTTTTCTTCCGAAACATTTCTCATTGTTAGAGAAGTTTACCCCTTCCCACTCAAAGTTTAAAAAGGGAAGGATGTAACAATAATTATCTGTTTGGTTTAAATTTGGTGTGAGAGTTTGTTGATGTAATTTTACTTCTTGTGTTTACTGCTAGAGGAAGTTTCTCCCTTTTGATGGCTTATTATGTAACAGGTCCAGAAAAACCGTGTTCAGTAGGAGCATAGAGAAAGGACCACGGAGAGACAAGTGTCTAATATGTTCCCTTCCACTGTTTATTCCAACTTAATCTCTTGTAGCACCCTGGTGCAAGTTCATTTCAAGGAATCGTCTGTAATAAACAACCCTCTTGTTTAATCCTTAATCCTTAAGTAGTGGTAATTAAGTCACCCATTAAATGTATTATAGTTTACAGATAGCAGCCTGTGTGTTCTCCCACCATCACTTCTTTGATTTTATGTACTGGTGGTTCTTCATATTTTTAAGTTTTGCCTGTTTCAAGTCATACTGCTATGGACTCGATTTTAGAGCCATTTTGATTTTAATTTGTAACCTTCCTTGGCACATGTGTTTTGTTGTTTTTAGTAGTTTTTATAAATCCTGTTAGTTCAGTAGTGTTACTGTTGGTCTTGGTTTAGAATTCACTTGATTTATTGCTTTACATGGTTTTGCTTTTGGTCATCGCTTCATAATCAATAAAGTAATTTTTCATCGCTTTATAATCAATAAAGTAATTTTGTGCAAGCCCACAATAATAATTTAGGTAAATTTGATCTCAAGAACTGGAGACCGATTAGCCTTCCATGCTTGAGAAAATGGGGATTCCCCCCAAATTCATTCAATGGATCAAGCTTTTATATAGTAATCCTGAGAGTTGCGTCATTGTAAATAACTTCATTGGCAGACCTTTTCAAATAAGTAGAGGTATCAGACAAGGGTGTCCCCTGTCTCCATTGTTCAGAAGGTTTAGGAACTCTAATTAGAACAATAATGGTTGCATGGTATTCAGTGTCCAGGTGGAACTGAATGTGTTAAAATTATCCAGCATGCCGATGATGCCACGGTTTTCACCAATTATTCAAACTGACTGTATTAAATTCCTGGGTCTGTTTATTGATACTAAACTAGATTGGAGTCATCATATTAATCAGCCTTTGTAAACTAATATCTAGGAACATAGGCATTATCAATAAACTGAAATAATTATGTCTTTCCCTCTGAGATTTTACTTAAAATTTATAACACTTTAGTTTTAACTCATGTTACCTTGGGTATACTTGCCTGGGGTAACACTCATCTTGTAAAAAGGGCACTGAGAATTATTGATAATGTAGACTTTAGAGCTCACTCAAACCCATTATTCATTAGACATAAGACTCTTAAAGTCAATTATATTTATTTACTCCAATTAGGAGTTTTTATGTATCAGTTCTTTAAACATAAACAAAAATTAAAACACACTACAAGATCAAGAATAGCAGAAAAACTCAGTACTTCATTATAATTTTTATATTCCAGTGAATGAAATGGGTAAAATAAAATTTCAGAATAATACATAATATCGTAAAACACGTTATCTTCTTGAAATTGTGTTTTAAATGCAGTAGGTCATGTTTAAGTAGGCCGCAGAATTTCAAAGAAATACATAAAAAGCTCAAAAGAACAAAAAGAAAACCCAACAAAAATAGAACTGATGTTGATTATTTTTTCAATCATTTTCCCAAACTCAATTGCAATATCTCTGATAGGGTGATGACTGCTTTGCAAGGGTCAGGTTGTGATTTGTAAAACTTGGAATAATGTTGTAAAGCATTATGATCTAGCTAATAGGACATATGCGATATATAAGAATCCGGTATTAAAATTGTGAAACAGAACTAAGTGGGGTATAGCAGCATTAACACAGCAAATAAGTCCCTATGCGAAAACACTTTGTAAATCTAAACCTACATCTAGCTGCCATATAATTTTCTGTTTGTCTCTTATTAGCGATGTCTAGTTGAGTTGTTTGGGCATCTTGTTTACTGCAATTAATCTTTCCTTTTCTTCTTAATTTCTCAATTATTCACTGTTTGTGCAAAAACATGCTTTCAACGTGTGCACATCACTGCTCCATCATCACGACACTGGCACCGGTCTTTGTGACGGATTCCGATCTCAAAAGAGTCACCAAACTGTTTAAAATATAAGAAAATCATCTTTTTATTGTTGGAAGCAGTCAAACCAAATCCATACCATCAAAACCAAACCAATGCACAGACAACCAAACTCAACCCCTCCAGACTCAACCAATCCAAACCAACCCACAGACAACCAAACTCAACCCCTCCAGACTCAACCAATCCAAACCTAACCCAATCTTATCCAAACACACCCATTTTAGTAACTGAATCCATTCCCACCAAATCCAACACACCAAGACCCTACCCTACCCAACAAATCCTTCCAAACCCACCTCTACACAACCTGACCCAAACCCATGCAGCCTAATAATTGACCAAACCCAACCCAACCAACCCAAACCCATCTAACAAAATAAACCAAATCCATTCCTCCCAAACCCAAACCTACCCAGCCTAATACTCAACCCCTTGTCTCCTCACCTGATAGTACTCCTTCTGCCCATTGCCATCAGCGTCATACAGGCATCCACACTGTCGTTGTTCGACACACATCCCATCCGAATCAAGTACAGACCCTGGTGGACAGAAGCAGCCTTGAATGCATATGGCTAGACATCCAATCAGTTCACTGCTACGGACATTCTCACAGGTCATAGGGCAAGCTGTGCCACATTCCTGGTAGATCTTTCCATCTCTACACTCTACATCTGAGAATACAAAAAGAGTAACAATTATATCTTCATTTAGTATAGCCCATAGTATTTGACATCATTTGAGTAAGAGCCCTCCGCTAGAGGTCAAAAGAAGGTTGCTCATTGGCCCATCCTAAGTGCTGCCCACGTAATTAGATTTGCATTTCTATTGTTTCATCATCATTTTACCCCTACAATGGTGCCATGATAACATCAATGCATAAGGTCCATATAGTAGTGAACAATGAACCCTAGCTGTTTTTAAAATTGAAACAGCAAAAAATACAATTAATATTTAAACACATTTATTTATTATCAAAACATTTGTAGGCATTCTTTGACGTCTAGATTCGAGAGCCAGTGTGACAGTCAACAAATCCAAGTAAACATTTAGTGGTAAATTGGACAGTTATTCTTTGACGTCTAGATTCGAGAGTTTGCCAGTTCAGTTGTTTTAGTCTGCCCTCATACGATTCTGCCCCTCTCTGTTGTTTAAGGAACATTCTAGTAGCTCTCCTTTGGACTTGTTCTAGTTTAGAGGATAAAGTTGCTGTTTATGCACCAGGCAGGCAGCCCATACTCAAGAACTGGAAAGGGTGCAGGAATAACAAATTAGAGGGAGGGGTGAGTGAATACCCACTTATAGCAGGAAAGGGTGCAGGATAACCACTTAGCAGGAAAGGGTGCAGGAATAACACCTAAGTGGGAAGGGGTCAGGGATAACCACTTAGCAAGAAAGGGTGAGTGAATACCCACTTAGCAGGAAAGGGTGCAGGATAACCACTTAGTAGGAAAGTGTGCAGGAATAACCACTTAGCAAGAAAGGGTGAGTGAATAACCACTTAGCAGAAAAGGGTGCAGGATAACCACTTAGCAGGAAAGGGTGCAAGAATAACACCTAAGTGGGAAGGGGTGCAGGGATAACCACTTAGCAGGAAAGGGTGCGGAATAACGAAGGGGTGCAGGGATAACCACTTAGCAAGAAAGGGTGCGGGATAACCACTTAGCAGGAAAGGGTGCAGGATAACCACTTAGCAGGAAAGGGTGCAGGAATAACACCTACGTGTAAGTGGGAAGGGGTGCAGGGATAACCACTTAGCAAGAAAGGGTGCGGGATAACCACTAATAGCAGAAAAGGGTGCGGAATAACCACTTAGCAGAAAAGGGTGCGGGATATAACCACTTAGCAGGAAAGGGTGCAGGAAGAACACCTAAGTGGGAAGGGGTGCGGGGATAACCACTTACCAGGAGGTCCTCTGCAGCCACATGTTTCACATCCATTCACATCAGTAGAGTGGCCATAACGACATCCAGTGAGCCCACAACGGAGAGGAGGGCAGGCTGCAGAAGGATATAAGAAAACCAGTCAATAAATTTATAAAATATAAAAGATATATTGTTTGACTATTTTTTTAATTGAATTTCAAAAACTGTTTGTGGAAGAAATGCCCAATAAATCCATTATCCCAAAACCAGAACTTCCAGATATAAACAGTCCTCCATTCCTTCTATGATTAGCCTTTTAAATGCAAAATGCCATATACCAATAGCTGCAAATTGGGACATAGCCTTATTAGGCTGTACCTTGGGGGAACAGGTTGGCCCAGTGGCTTCTTTTAGACAACTATTACTGTACTGAATTCCTGTACTTATACTGCAGCGTTCATAGTGCAACTGCAAACCACTAAGGAGTCCAGAATGGGCCAAGAAAAAGCTGATTTTTGTCAAGAATTTAACGAGAGTATCTTTAGCTCTACTTACCTGGTTGTTTGCACTGGCAAATCTCACATCCTTGCTCGTCTGTATCCAAGCCGTAACGACAGTGCATACGACATACCACCGGGGCACAACCTAGAGAAAATTACAGTATTTTGGAGGTCATGACAAAAGTTTCTGACCAAAACCAACACAATGATTAAAGTTCATCTGCTTATTACCCACCCAAAGTAAATGCATTGAGCACTTTTCTCTTCATACTCAATTATGAAGTTTTGGACTTGCGTTTTACATGTTTGCATGGTTAAGACTCATTCTTTTGCATGGTGGAGTACGGGGGCTTAAGTGAAATTACACTTAAGTTTTGCCAGTTTTTGGAGCTGGGAGTAGCAACAACAAAAACCTGGGTGTGCAACCAGTGTGTGCGGTATTGACTGACTAACATTAGAGTTTTAAACAAAGGGATGTTTGCCTGAAATAGATGCTACAATCCCGGTCAAAATGCTTGGGCCAACTGACAAAAAAACCTACCCTCCCCCGTCTCCCACCAAATGTTGTTATCATTTTAGATTTATTTGTTTAGGATTCTTTTCCCATTTTAGGATTGTTGGATAAGTCACTTGTCCTCTCACACGTGTTCAACTGCTGTGTGGGTTAACGTTGATGATGATCTATTCCTTTTCTACATAAGGAACCCCATTTCGTCTAAACAAAAATCTGTTATTATTCATGTAGGTCTACAGTTTGAATATTTTATAGATTTTACAGATGCTTCCGTACGAAATCGGCTGAAGAGCCGTAAGGACAGCAGTATGTGCACGTTCACAATGGAGTTGCATTGTTGCACCACCCATTGCTTTATACAAGAACCGTCAGCAAGCTAGGGTGCCTTTTGTTTTGCTAACAGTAAGTGGTGTTTATGAAATAGAAAATGTTGCTGATGGCCACTCCATAAGCAGAAAACAACGCCTATAGGCTTTTGAAGTTGGGCCCAGTTGGTAAAATCTGGGTTTAAAATTGACAATTACCCGAAGCAGAAGCACATTGACACATATCACAGCCATTTTCATTTTGTACAAAACCGTACTGACAGTAAATTAAGCACATAACTGGGCTGTAAGGTGCATGAAGAACAAATATTTTAAAAAATTCACTGAGTGATTATACAGCTGTAAAGAACCAAACAAGTAATTATAAGGTACTAAACAAAATAACTTGTTCAGTTGTGTCAGAACTGTCCCATGTAGCCCATTATAACCAATGAAAATTGTATAGTACTACAAATTTTCCTGACTCTAGCCATTTTTTAAAGCAAAAAGAAAAGTTCTAATAAGAAGCATCTGAAACTTATCGATCATTATTAATCAATCAATTTCTATAGTCATCATTGCTTATGGTATTTAACAAGAGTATCTTTAGCTCTACTTACCTGGTGGTTTGCACTGGCAAATCTCACATCCTTGCTCGTCTGTATCCCAGCCGTAACGACAGTGCATACGACATACCACCGGGGCACAACCTAGAGAAAATTACAGTATTTTGGAGGTCATGACAAAAGTTTCTGACCAAAACCAACACAATGATTAAAGTTCATCTGCTTATTACCCACCCAAAGTAAATGCATTGAGCACTTTTCTCTTCATACTCAATTATGAAGTTTTGGACTTGCGTTTTACATGTTTGGTTAAGACTCATTCTTTTGCATGGTGGAGTACGGGGGCTTAAGTGAAATTACACTTAAGTTTTGCCAGTTTTTGGAGCTGGGAGTAGCAACAACAAAAACCTGGGTGTGCAACCAGTGTGTGCGGTATTGACTGACTAACATTAGATCGAGTTTTAAACAAAGGGATGTTTGCCTGAAATAGATGCTACAATCCCGGTCAAAATGCTTGGGCCAACTGACAAAAAAACCTACCCTCCCCCGTCTCCCACCAAATGTTGTTATCATTTTAGATTTATTTGTTTAGGATTCTTTTCCCATTTTAGGATTGTTGGATAAGTCACTTGTCCTCTCACACGTGTTCAACTGCTGTGTGGGTTAACGTTGATGATGATCTATTCCTTTTCTACATAAGGAACCCCATTTCGTCTAAACAAAAAACTGTTATTATTCATGTAGGTCTACAGTTTGAATATTTTATAGATTTTACAGATGCTTCCGTACGAAATCGGCTGAAGAGCCGTAAGGATGTGCACAAACCGCTATAAGATTGTACAAGTCGTTAAATGGGACAATAGTCGCGAGAGCAGTAGTCTTGGCACCACTACTCGAGCCAACCCTTCCAGCAGCAGCTCACCACAACACTGAAACACTCCAGACCTTTGACGTCACACGCCAACTACTGTCTGCCTATGGTATGCCATTTTAGTAGTCAAATGGCTCTTTGAACTAACGCTAAAAATGGATGCTAAGTACCCAGATCTGAAAAGTGTCAAATTTTACTAACATACGGGCGTTCATCTCCCAAAATGGCGCACCCAAGATTTAATGTGGGCGATGACGTCAGTTGTATTGGGTCAACATGGCGTGTTTTCTACCGGAATCAGTCTTCGCGCGTGCGCACTTTGCACTTTTTGCTGTGCCTCAATGAAAAGGGTCATTGAATGATGGTCATTTGTCGGAACCGTGAGAATGGAATGTGTGGTCTGGGCGGACAGAAGAATTTGGCAGGAGTGTAAAGGGGTTTATAAGATGTACAAAGGATGTAGTATTCATCTAGGGACCTAAGTAGAACATAAATATATAAATCTGTTCAAAACCCTAGCTTATATCAATACTGTTAAAGGCCAAAAGGGCATGCTGTCTTAACCTATAGACAAAATGAACCACTTGAATAAGTGGGAAATTAAACTGAAAGCGGGGGAGCTCACCTTAGACATAACGAGCTAAGTACGTGGATCGAATAGTGTCATGACGCAAGGATTTGCAAGCAGGTTAGGTAGGAGAGTGATTCAAATATCAAATATTCCCATCAAGTGTAACAGTCTCCAAGGTAACATTTTTTACGGTATGGACAATTTTGGCAAAATTAAGTTATTCACAATAGTTATGTATTGTACATTGTATTGTACAAGCCTGCAGGTGGCCCCTGGTCCACTGTTGTGGGGTTAATGTGGATTCTACCGTACGTTTTAGTTTGCGGAAGTAGGTAAAACACGCCCATTAATGTATAAAGTGCCCTCGTCCTGGGAAAAAAATTACACGTGCGGGGATAACCACTTATCAGGAGGTCCTCTGCAGCCACATGTCTCACAACCATTCACATCAGTAGAATGGCCATAACGACATCCGGTGAGCCCACAACGGAGAGGAGGGCAGGCTACAGAAGGATATAAGAAAACCAGTCAATAAATTTATAATATCAAATAAATATTCTTTGATTATTTTTTTAATTGAATTAAAAACAAATGTTTGCGGAAGAAATGCCCAATAAATCCATTATACCATAACCAGATATAAACAGTCTTCCATTCCTTCTATGATTAGCCTTTTAAATGCAGCCCCCGCCAATTGTACATAAATCTGTGTTTTGTTCATCCCTTTTTAATGCTTGTCTCCAGGTTTTTCTTGAATTAAATTTTTCTATCCTCTTCTGTTTCCCAGCAATTATTTTCTTTCCTCTTTGCACTGCAATGGTATACACGTATGGCACCTTCAATGGCCTGCCTCCTCATGAGCCAACGTGAACAGCGCATTTTGGCGTCTGCCCCGTGCCGTCCCTGGGTCTGGTGGCGCTATATCGATGACATCTTTTTCATCTGGACTATATAGCGAGCCTCGCAGCATTCCACCACATTAATTCTTTCCACAGGACCCTGCATCAAATTCACGAATGAATACTCTACCAAGGACACCCACTTACACTGGATGTCAAGGTTCTAAAGACAAACTAGACTTAAATTTTTGTTACACAACAAAAACAAGGTGTTCGGCATGACGTTCAAATATGGGATGTTACTCATTGTCAGCTTGAATACATCAATTTGGTTTTAAGCTTGACCAGGCAATTGTAATACTGTGTATACAAATCTGGTAAAACTGCAACTTTAAGTCGAAGTCATGTTACAATTGATGACGTCTTTTATCAGGAAAACAAGCGTTAAATGTAATATATCGCGGCTTGAGCTCAATCTTGCAATTTACTATAGGAGCACAAAAATAATGCTCCAGTACATAATATAATTAAATTGGGCCCCACGAGTGCAAAACACAACATTGCAAATTTATTGTAAATTTGCAACGTGGTTGTAGATCGTTGTTACGTTATACGCATGTTTTCTGCTAGTATTAATAAGCACACGACAATTCCTTTTGTCACCTTAGTGATGAAATGCCTTATATTCAGCGTACCCTGTCACCGATTAACGTTTTACAGCAAATCAAAGCAAATTGACCACGTCATTGACCACCATCATTGATGAAAAACAATGGAAAAGTGCACGCGTGTACGCGCTACGCACGACTCAAAGTGTGTCTTTGTTGGCCAACAAAAATGCTCACATTGGTGTTTGCGTAGACTAAAACGAGCCGATCTGTCACAGAGCAAGCCAATAATGCCACAGAGCGTGGTAAAAGCATGACCATAATTTGATATAGCACCACCAGCTTTAGCAAAAGTTTTAAAAAGCACACGATCGAAAGCACAGCATTTGCTTGTTAACGAGGTTTGCATGGACGGCTGTTTTAGAGACTAACAAAGCGTATTGTCAAAAGCAGGTTGCGCGAACCTTGAACAGAGACTAGACCACAAGCATGTTTGATGGACTTTGAACCTTGCGGATGATTTGCTCAACGTATACACACACACTACGTGATAACAAAACAGTAAACTGGTTTAGTTCGCGTAGTGTGTGTGTAGCCCGTGGTTTGACAGCGGGTCAATAAATACCCGTAATAATTGGTCAATATTTCAAATATTTGTATAAAAAAAAGGAATGACGTCATCATGTTTTCTCTTTAGATTTACATAGTCAATATCACTGTCTTTCAACATGCCAAGTTTCAACTCAGTCGATCTTGTGGTTTTGTAAATACACGGCTTCAAAAAGTAAACCTTTAAGGCAATACCATGTGACACACGATGACGTCATCAATCTAAAACTTCACACATATGTTGTCTGCATGAAGGTCATTATGTATACCAATTTCGAAACGATTATCATAAACTTCGCCACAGACATCTAGTAAAAGTGCATTTTTAATTGTTTTCAACCTGCCGCTAGAGGGCGCTCTTGACTTTTATGACGTCATTTGTCTTTTTTTGTTAAACCAGACTCTTGCTCAACTATAACACCGTTAAAAAAAACTTCAAAAAGTGTGCCACTTTTAAATTACAAGGCACTTCCTGTTTCTTCATGTTACGTCCGGAAGTAGAGGTCATGTGAGGTCACGCACACGACAAAAAATAAAGACCTATATGACCTAAGTATGATCCCGCATAAAACAACCGCCGGTCTCTTAAGTGTGATTTGTTACAGATGTTCAAAGATTAATTTATTTTTTTCTAAAAACCTTGTAATTTGACACCTGATGACGTCATCATGACGTAAATGAAACGGTTTCGTCTCCTAATGGATATCTAACTATGGTAGAAATTTCAAGTTTATACGAGCTTGGGAAGTGTGCTTTTGTTAGCGGACAATCGCGGGGGATAAGAAGAAGAATAAGAAGTATTAACTAGACATAATTTTTTGTTGGAAACAAAAAAGAGGTGTTCGGTGTGACCTCGTGTTTCAAAGAAATGTTATAAACATGTCTGTGTATTAAATATTGATATACTTCTATAGAGTCTTTAGAATGGTGGTTCTAAAGATTTGACCAAACTTTTTGGATGTAACACATCCCAGTATGAGTACATGCAAAGTTTCCATTTGATCACCAAAGTTGTTCTGTACATATAGATCTTGTAAAACACTACCTTGGTGGTGACATAACATGAAAATCGATGACGTCTTGAAAACGTCACTCAACATTATATCCTTGTAGGACCTTCCAAGTCTCATGCAAAATGAAATTCGATTATAGCTTGCTTTGAACTGAAGATATGTAACAATTGGTCAAAATTTCACAAATTTGTTTTTAAAAAAATGATGACGTCATCAAGTCGTCACTCTAGCTTTAAGTAGTCAATATCACTGTCTATCAACATGCCAAGTTTCAACTCAGTCAAACTTGTGGTTTTGTAGATACACAGCTTCAAAAAGTAAACCTTTAATGCGATACCACGTGACACATGATGACGTCATCAATCTAAAAATTCCCACATATGTTGTCTGTATGAAGGTCATTATGTATACCAATTTTGAAACGATTATCATAAACTTCACCACAGACATCTAGTAAAAGTGTATTTTTAATTGTTTTTAACCTGCCGCTAGAGGGCGCTCTTGACTTTTATGACGTCACTTGTCTTATTTTTTTAAACCAGACTCTTGCTCGACTATAACACCGTTAAAAAAAACTTGTAAAAGTGTGCCACTTTTAAATTACAAGGCACTTCCGGTTTCTTCCTATTTCGACCGGAAGTAGAGGTCATGTGAGGTCACGCACACGACAAAAAATAAAGACCCATATGACCTAAGTATGATACCGCATAAAACAACCGCCGGTCTCCTAAGTGTGATTTGTTACAGAATTTCAAAGATTAATTAATTTTTTCTAAAAACCTTGTAATTTGACACCTGATGACGTCATCATGACGTAAATGAAACGGTTTCGTCTCCTACTGGTTATCTAACTATGGTAAAAATTTCAAGTTTATATGAGCTTGGGAAGTGTGCTTTTGTTAGCGGACAAGCGGCGAAGAGAAGAAGATGAAGAAGTAAAAAAAAAAAACGAACAATAACAAGAGGTCTTCGGACTTTTGTCCGAACACCTAAAAAGTAAGAAACTAGACATAATTTTTTGTTGGAAACAAAAAAGAGGTGTTCGGTGTGACCTCGTGTTTCAAAGAAATGTTATAAACATGTCTGTGTATTAAATTTTGATATACTTCTATAGAGTCTTTAGAATGGTGGTTCTAAAGATTTGACCAAACTTTTTGGATGTAACACATCCCAGCTTGAGTACATGCAAAGTTTCCATTTGATCACCAAAGTTGTTCTGTACATATAGATCTTGTAAAACACTACCTTGGTGGTGACATAACATGAAAATCGATGACGTCGTGTGAAAACGTCACTCAACATTATATCCTTGTAGGACCTTCCAAGTCTCATGCAAAATGAAATTCGATTATAGCTTGCTTTGAACTGAAGATATGTAACAATTGGCTAAAATTTCAATAATTTGTAAAAGAAAAATCGATGACGTCATCAAGTCGTCACTCTAGCTTTAAGTAGTCAATATCACTGTCTATCAACATGCCAAGTTTCAACTCAGTCAAACTTGTGGTTTTGTAGATACACAGCTTCAAAAAGTAAACCTTTAATGCGATACCACGTGATACATGATGACGTCATCAATCTAAAAATTCACACATATGTTGTCTGTATGAAGGTCATTATGTATACCAATTTTGAAACGATTATCATAAACTTCACCACAGACATCTAGTAAAAGTGTTTTTTTAATTGTTTTTAACCTGCCGCTAGAGGGCGCTCTTGACTTTTATGACGTCACTTGTCTTATTTTTTTAAACCAGACTCTTGCTCGACTATAACACCGTTAAAAAAAACTTCAAAAAGTGTGCCACTTTTAAATTACAAGGCACTTCCTGTTTCTTCCTGTTTCGACCGGAAGTAGAGGTCATGTGAGGTCACGCACACGACAAAAAATAAAGACCTATATGACCTAAGTATGATCCCGCATAAAACAACCGCCGGTCTCTTAAGTGTGATTTGTTACAGAATTTCAAAGATTAAATAATTTTTTTCTAAAAACCTTGTAATTTGACACCTGATGACGTCATCATGACGTAAATCAAACGGTTTCGTCTCCTAATAGTTATCTAACTATGGTAAAAATTTCAAGTTTATATAAGCTTGGGAAGTGTGCTTTTGTTAGCGGACAAGGGACGGAGAGAAGAAGAAGAATAAGAAGTAAAAAAAAAAAAAAAAAACGAACAATAACAAGAGGTGTTCGGAGCTACGCTCCGCTCCGAACACCTAAAAAGTAAGAAAAAAAACCGGAACAAAAACAAGAGGTGTTACGGGCTGTGTGCCCGAACACCTAATGATGGCTTAATGTCAGATCTCTTTGTTAAACCCACAGAAAAACATCGAAATACCTCCACTCAACCAGTTGAGTCACCCCGACACAGCAACACCAGCATAGCCAACAGCCAGGCCCTCAGACTCCGTCGAATCTGTTCAAATGATTCTGATTTTTCCCATCACTCACAGGAACTGAAACACCTTAATTCCAGAGGTCATAGCTGCCTAGCAGTCCACCGAGCGATTCAGAAAGTCAAGGCTCGTTCTCTTCTAGGGAGTCGGTACTTTCCAAAGGACCCAAGCAACAACAGAGTTCCAAGTGGAAAGTTCCTTTTGTTGTCACTTTTCACCCTCACTTCCTCCCATTCGTAAAATAACCAGTTCTAACCGTCATATTCTTTACACATCAGATCGACTTCAACGTACTGTACAGGAAGAACCCATAAGTGCCTACCGACGCCCACCCAGTCTCAGGGATCTCATCGTCCGGGCAGAAGTCCCCCCCCCCCCCCCCCCCATTAATGATGATGTTAATCCCCCTTTGCTACAGGGTACTTTTAGGTGTTCCAACACATCCAAATGCATCGTTTGTAGACAGCACATCAGGGAATCAGACTCCTTTACCAGCCATACTGGTGTTACATAGGGTCATGTCACCTGCACTACCACTAATCTTATCTATCTAATATCTTGCGGAGTTTGTGGTGTTAAATATTTTAGGTGAAACAAGAACTACACTAGAGGCGTTTCTACAACTCAGGTACCACTTCAACACACCACAAGCTTCATACATGTATCAACAGCAAACTGCAAATAAAAACAGTAGTATAAGAGAATCAGACTCCTTCACCAGCCATACTTTTTGGCACCACCCACAAGGGGTCATGTCACCTACACCACCACAAATCTCATCAATCTATATGCCTATCTTGTAAAGTTTGTGGTGTTCAATAGGTGAAACGAGAACTACACTCAAAGAGGCGTTTCAATGGCCACAGATCCACAGTCTCAAAAGCCTGATACACTGTAGGACATCACTTAATAATAATAATAATAAAATGCATTTATATGGCGCCTTATGTAAAAATACCTCCGAGGCAAAGCGCCTTACAAAAGACTGAGAAACCTCTACAATAAAATACCAAAACACTTCAATTTACCACTTCAATTTATCTCCCTAACCACTCCATTTCTGACATGGTTTTGGGGGCATTTGGGGCATTAGGTGTCCACACAGAGACTATTCGTCTTAGAAGGGAGAAACTGTAGCTAAAGCGCCCCAGACCATTCAACCCCATGGCTTAAACATCCAAGAAGGAAATGACTAATAACTTTGTGTGTTTGCTATCTCCTTTTACCAACAGATACTCTCCTTTTTAGGCTGCCCATTCACTAATTAATTATTTTTTCTCCCTCTTCCCACCTTTGATTTCGACATTTGTGAATCCACTTTTATTAATAACAAAACTTAAATACAGCGAACTAGATCGCTTGGCTTGGACATTTACCTGGTGATACTTTAGCTGTATCAAGCTCCCGAGTAGAAGATCCATCAAGTTTTTTGCACTTGCAAATCTCACATCCTTTCTCGTTGGTGGCCCAGCCGTGCTCACAATGCTTGCGACACCTTACAGGGCTACAGCCTGATCAGAAACATGAAAAAGTATAAAGTATGACATTTAAAGCAATTTCTGTAAACAGCCTTAAAACCCTGCAGCGTGTGACGGGGTCAAACATGTTCTGCGGAAATCAAGAAAAACATAACCGCAAGCACGAGTGATAAATACTAGCCATGCCATATTCCATGATATCCTCCCCAGTACCATTACACACAGTCTGAAAGGGGTGTCAATCAACAGGTGTCGGTGACTTGGGTCAGAGGGGGTGAGAAAAAAAATCCTTCATTGCGCATGTACAAAAATTTCCCCATTGGTTCGTACACAGCAATGGCCGCCTGGTTAATGTCAATGACACTACAACTCGGGCGCTAAGTCGCCATAAGTCTGAGGCCCAGAGAGATGATTGAAAACATCTGTTCACCAACTGGCTGGGAGTCATTCGATGTCTTGCCGACAGTTTCTGCGGTTAAAATGGGAGATAAGCCCTCGCAAGCCCTCTTACATGTTTGCCAAGGTTGGGAGTTACGTTCGGAAAAAACAGGTGCCTCGTTTGAGGATTGTTTTTGCTTATTTGTTATCTCTGTGTGGGTCAAGGTGACTCTAACACTACATACCCTTCACACAGACATGGCCACAACCATTAGAGCAACACATCTGCCCGCTTTCACACTGGTTATTGGTTTTTATCACATTGTTCGACACAGAGACCAGCACTTTCAGCTGGGACTGAAAGAATCGGACAGGCTGGTTAATAAGAAAACACCTAAGAGACAAGCAACACATTATAAATTTACAGTGACATCACAATGGAGCAAATCAAATTGCCCTGTGTTCAAACCCTTTCAGTACCAAGAGATCCTTGCAACTAATGCAATGGTGACCAGAGAAATTTCATCGACATGACTACTTGGTTACCAAGAGTATTCTGTAGAGTTTTAGGTTACAGCGCCCTCACAAGGCAGATTGGGGTTAGCCTAGGTCCAAGTCACAGAAGGGAACTTGTACAAGCAACCCATTTCACAATGAATGATGAAATGACTGTTTCCTTTAGCATAATGCTTTTTGCTAATTAATTTCCTCCGAATTGCCTTGTGACATAATGCCTTAAACATATATTCTAGGTTTGGTATTATGTCAAATAGATATCAAATTGAGTAGTTTCAATGTGAAAGCTTAACATTTCAAAAATTGATATTCCTTAAAATCTGCCTGAAAAATATTTTTCTCTGAAATGTTGTTTCTGAATCCTAAAATAAACCAAATAATTTTGATTACGCACAATATCAACTTGGACAAAATTACTGATCAGACCAAAACTATTATAAGTTAACACCTTTAATGTCGGAGGAAATGAGCTGTACAACTTTACACCAATCATGAAGTAATAATATGTAAGTAAGGAATTCCAAAAGTGCTTTATTGATCCTTTCGAAGCATCCCCCAGACCAATGTTGGAAACTTTGGTTTGAAAATCTAGTGCTGACTTGAAAGGTCGTTTGAACCACATGACGCTTGTGTGATTTATTATTCAATATTGCCTAAAATAAACCAAATAATTTTGATTACGCACAATATCAACTTGGACAAAATTACTGATCAAACCAAACCTATTATAAGTTAAAACCTTTAATGTCAAACGAGCTGTACAACTTTACACCAATCATGAAGTAATATGTGTGTGATTCATCATTCAATATTGCCTAAAATAAACAAAATAATTTTGATTACGCACAATATTAACTTGTGGGATCCAACAAGGACGCGGGCTTTAACGTTGGCTTGGTGACGCGACGCGGGCGGGGCATGCATGAGGGGAAACCCACGAGGGCGCAATTACATTTGAGAAATATTACTGCTGGGGCGAGTGCCATTGAGCCTTCATGGTAAACAAGAGAGGAAATAGTTCAGTGCCAATAGGAGTCAGTGGTCACGAGTGGAAGGCATTTTTTGAGCACATCTGGCTCGGCGGTACTGAATGGGTTAGAGGGGAGAAAAACAGAGTCCCTTCCGGAAAAGCTAAAATAATCCAACTGATAAGCAAAGTGTGATGTCACCTTGGTTTCATGAAGGAAAAATAAAACAAACAACTTTTACAGAAAACAAAATAAACAAACAGAAAAAACAAAACGTTTATCAATTAATAAGATGTGGATGGTTGTTACAGAATGCACTGGACTTTAGTTCTAAGGTTGTCAGAGTGTGGGTCGGTTCCCGGTCACGGCACTTTGTGTAACGAACACAAACTGTAAGCTCTGTGTATAGGAGGAAAGCCCCGCAAGGTAAGCTGGAGTGGCCCCGTAGGACAACGTTTCCAAGGCAGCTAGAGATGTGTTGTGCATGATTTAGGCCTATAGTTGTGTTAGACAGACCATAATTATGATGAGTTCATACAGTGAGTAAGCACTGAATAAGTTGTTGTTCTTGGATAATGAATAAACCAGTGTGTTTCATATTGAACGGAAATTGAGTTCGTTTGTTTTCTGTCTGCGTTTGGCTGCAGAGCAAACACGGGACCCGTAGGCAGTACGTTACAATGGTGGCAGCTAGTGGGATATTTTTGACTCAATGTTGAACACGACTGAAATATGACGACGAAGTACACATCAACTGCTTATATCGCGGACGCCATCTTCGGATTAATGAGGGACGTTCGGGAGTTGGAAGCTTCCTTGGCACGGCAGATTTTTAAGTTGGCTATTTCCTCACCCGAGTATGGAAAGAATCCTTGGGACACGAAACCAGTCGTTGATGCGTACCACAGAAGATGCTTCGAGAAGATGATTGACAACTTGGAAACGACATGGAGTAGTAGTGACTTGGCCATCAGTGGGGATCGGAGCGGAGGTAAACGCCGTGTAAACCCGTCCTGCGGTCCCGTGGCTGGTACCGATGTTGGGCAATGCATGTGGATGCGGAGATCACAATGTAGGGAGGCCGTTGCGAGCGGTGAATGCCCTACTGTTGATGTGGTCCCGAACCCCTCGATTTTGCCCTGCATGGCGTTTGTCGGTGGAATTGCGTTTCGTGGTTGCGATGGGTTTTCCAGCCCTGATCCAGCTGCTTTGTCCCTCAACTCCTTGTCAACACTTCCATCATTGTGGAAGGCTTCAACAACGCACACTGTTCTGCCGATGTGGACGGCTCCGCCAGTGCAACTTGCCTCGCCGGAGCACGCTGCTCTCATCATCGACCAACAAACTGACAGGAAAAACAAACTGTGACATGGACCAATCAACTCCACGACACTGGCCTTCATGTTCAGGGGATGACAGCTTAGCTGGAACGGCACTCTCCACCAGCAAATGCAGCCCCGCCTGCGTGAACAAGCAAAGGGCACTACGGACACCAGGATGCATGATGCATCACAGAGGAAAGGATACAAATAAGAAGACAAGGCCGAGGGTACAGGAAGTACCGAAGACAGGATACCCGTTGCTGAGGGGAGCATCAAAGGCTGGGTATCCGCCGGTGCATGATGCACCAATGAAGAAGGCCGCTGAAGACAGAGTATCCGCAGGTGCAAGGTGCACCACAGAAGACAGGGGATCCGTTGGTGCTGGAAGCATTACAGACATTACATTATCGTTGGCAGGGGTCTGGTTGTACACATCTTAAGATGACAGTTTTTATACTTTTGTATAATCTTGACAGCCCCTGTCCAACTTGTAATCATTGTGTATATGTCTAAAGATTTAAAATAACAAATAAATAAAATAAATAAAGGACCCACCTGGGGGTACCACAGACATGAGACCCACCGGTACCATGGGGTACCATGACCCCGATGTTTCCCCCAGATGCATCGCACTTTGGAAGTGGTCAAGGCAGCCATCAATCTTAAAAATTATGTCGCACCGTGCAGACGTGTTTTGGGGGCTCTCCCTTTTTAATTAGTTTTTTGCCTGTTTTTTATCGTTTTTACATTTTTAGATCCTTTTTATAAACTGTTTTTTCCGTTTCTGCGAGTGTTTGTCGGAGTGACTTCAGTTTCGTCTGGTTTTGTGGATTTTTTTTTACCCCTTTTGGACTTATTTTTTTAGAACGCAACCTACATCGATCGCTGTCACGTCACACCAGTGTGTGTTTCTAGTCCTGAGGGTATACGGCGCAGGAAAATTTGCCGCCATCTTGGTTGATCTACCGGGTGGCGTATTTTTGTTTACACCGCAGCGAGGGGTTTTGTACTGTAACACTGTCAATTCCGTCTTGAGATAGGAGACTACGGTTTACCCTAAACCCTAACCCTAACCCTAACACTATAACCCAACCCTAACCCTAACCCTGACCCTAACCCTTACCCTAACCCTAACCCTAACCCTGTAACCCTAATCCCCTATAGGCATAAATGTTTGTAGTCTCATCTCAAGAGGAATTGGCAGTATTACAGTATAAAACCTCTCGCTAAGGTGTAAACAAACAAAATGCTACCGGGTGCTCCTTGTGACAACTTGAACTTTTCTTGTTACTGATCCTCAACAAGCCTTTCGACATTGTTTTTGTGACTGTGTGACTGAGTGACATCAGTTGACAAGGCTATCCTTCTTGATCTTGGTCGTGTTGAACATCCCGGTTGTCACCTTTAAACTGTTTGTATAAAACAAGGAAAATAAGATGGCGCAATGGTTCCCGCCAAAAGCTTGCTGACGGCCGCCATCTTGAAAATCAATGACTTTTGAGGTTTAAGACCTCGTAAATGCAAATAAATATAATGGTTAGACGTAAATAATCAAGTCTGTGAAAAGTATTTACTTAGGAACTTATTTACAGTGAGATTCTAGGCTGAATATCTCAATATGCAGGAAGACGAGTCATCTCACAAACGATACAAGCTTAACTAGCAAAATAACGATAAATCTCAGTAAATGCAAGGGTCCACGTCTATTGCATAAATAAACGAAATACAATAGAATAATGAAATATAAAAAGAGGAAATCGTTACCTGAAAGAATAGAAGACGAAGAAAATACACATGATGGTACATCTTCTATCAGAATGTGAATGACGGCAGAACCTAGTGAGCGCCGCCAACGGTGTTTAAACTAATTTGAACTTGAATTGAGGATGGATTACAATGTGATAAATATTTATACAAATAGTTACGTAAGGCATGGACGAATGCATTCAAAATTAGAGGGGGTTATTATTCATACCCGTTACATATGTATTCCCCCAGAGCTCCTGAAATGCGCCATCAACCCAGTGGCGTAACTAAGGGGGGCACGGGGGGCACTGCCCCCCCCCCCCCCCCCCCCAATTGATGTAAGTGCCCCCCCCCCCCCGGTGCCTCCCCATTTGAAACCTGAACCTTTGAGACAATAATTACCAGAATATAAAATGCTAAGTTTTATAAACTTGTATAGAGCACTCAATGTTTCAAACTTTTTTTTCTATTTACACATATTTGTTGTTATTTTTACCAACGTCTTCAGAGTACGGTAAATCACGTCCGCAAAATTGTATGATTACTCATCGCCCGCGCGCGCCCCATTCTGCCACAGTCTGCCACGTTAAATACGGTACGGTAGTGTCACATGAAGCTACACTACGTGCTGGGTGCCGTTGCATTTATCGTACATGAGGAAAAGCCATTGAAAACTCTTGAGCTGTGACAGCATTGGTCTAAAATATCTGCTTCATTTGAGACATTACTTTGTTCTTCAGTGTATAGGGTATATTAAATAGTTTGTCAATATTAAATAGTTTGTCAATATTTTTCGAAAAAATATCAAAGTTTTTAACATTGATTAGGCCTGATGTGCATGGCCCCAAGTGTGTAATAAATAAATACTAGTGCCAGTCCTCAAATACATAAATCCACATAACAAAAAACTGATTTATTTCTACACATTCAAACAGTAACTGCATGGTTCTAGATGTGCGAAAAAGAAGTGAGAAAAAAAAAAAAAAAAAAATCTTAAACGAAGCGCTGAAAAGAGCATAGAAACATCATTTTGCAAATTGACCATATTCCCTTTGGTTTAATTGAGGGGCTGTTTGGAACCCGCCATTGCGTAGATTAAGATCCAGTTTTTAAAAAGTGCGAAGGAATCTATAGTTGATTTTCAGCAGTGCCCCCCCTAGAAAAAATGGTGCCCCCCTGCCTACTCCATCAGCAACACACTCGACTTGTTCCAGCAAGAGGCATCCTAAACCTTGGCCTCAAGATATCCCGGCAAAAGACCAAACTCCAATACATACCCAGGAAAGACTCACCCCAAAATATATATCTTGGCAGCAAGATCTGTAACATCGGAAGAAGTGAGCCTGACATTCTAATGAGGGTAGATCTCGCATCATCAGACATGAGCAGTCTATACAGAGTGTGGAAACTGAGGAGTCTCACACCCGCCACAAAACTAGCAATCTACAGGATTTATATCATCCCAGTTCTTCTCTATTGGTCTGAAACATGGACACTCCTCCATAGGAAACCCATATTTTTACATATTCGACCGTAAAAGAATCCTTGGTATTAACATCGAGAATGACGTAGTTTTAACAAATACACAAAGCCACATTTGGAATGTTTGTTGTGATATAGCAAGAAAAGGTTGCACGATTATAAACAAATTCTTCTTTAAACTGTACAAAAAGAAACCTGAATAATTTTATTCTCCTGGAAAAAAAACAGAATATATACCGATGCCTTAACCAAATCTACCCAGCAGCGCTCTGTGCTATACTGAACAGATTATCTCATTTTCACCTTTAAATAATTTTATGTTTCTCAATGCTTTTTTAGTTAAACTTAATTACGGTTCTTTAATTTATCTAAGTTTTAATGTCCAGCATCCCTGCTTAAACTGTTGTTTAGATACTTTGGTACAGTCTTGTAATTCGGGTTTTTGTTCTCGTTTTATTATTTTTTTTTTACTTTGATGTTTTTTGGTGGTTTTTTCAAGTTTGAAACTATATTCTGTCATTAGGCCTACTGTTCATGTTTCTTATTAATTAATTGCGAATTTCTGTATTTTTGTTCATGAATTCAATAAAAGAAGTCGTGGTATAACTCCACCGAGGAAGGGGGAAACTGTCAGGTCCAGGTCCCTCTACGAATACGCTACAAACGTCCATGATCAAACTGAGAGAGCCAAAAACATCACTAGGAATTCTTTTTCGGGGAAAATGCTCAGCACATACAGAGAAATTAAATAAGAACTAGAGATAGTGATTGTGTACAATCACAGAGCTGTTCCAATGCCCAAGGAGTCTCTCTCAATTGAAAAGAAATTGAAAATCGGTTGTGTAGTTCTTGAGATATGGTCCCACTTCCGGTTGACCCGGAAGAAAAGGTCAACATGGGGTCACGGTAACCCAAGGCTATTCTCCAATGCCCATTAGGAGTCTATAACTGTACAAATTTGAAAATCAGTTGTGTAGTTCTTGAGATATGGTGTCACTTCCGGTTGACCCGGAAGTAAAGGTCAACATGGGGTCACGGTTGCCCAAGGCTAATCTCCCATGCCCAAGGAGTCTATAACTGAAAAAAGTTTTAAAATCGGTTGTGTAGTTCTTGAAATATGGTCTCACTTCCGGTTGACCCGGAAGTAAAGGTCAACATGGGGTCATGGTTACCTAAGGCTAATCTCCAATGCCCAAGGAGTCTATAATTGAAAAATGATTGAAAATCGATTGTGTAGTTCTTGAGATATGGTCCCATTTCCGGTTGACCCGGAAGTAAAGGTCAACATGGGGTCACGGTTACCCAAGGCTATTCTCCAATGCCCATTTGGAGTCTATAACTGAACAAAGTTTGAAAATCGGTTGTGTAGTTATTGAGATATGATCCCACTTCCGGTTGACCCGGAAGTAAAGGTCAACATGGGGTCACGGTTACCCAAGGTTATTCTCCAATGGCCATTAGGAGTCTATAACTGAACAAAGTTTGAAAATTGATTGTGTAGTTCTTGAAATACGGTGTCACTTCCGGTTGACCCGGAAGTAAAGGTCAACATGGGGTCATGGTTACCTAAGGCTAATCTCCAATGCCCAAGGAGTCTATAATTGAAAAATGATTGAAAATCGATTGTGTAGTTCTTGAGATATGGTCCCATTTCCGGTTGACCCGGAAGTAAAGGTCAACATGGGGTCACGGTTACCCAAGGCTATTCTCCAATGCCCATTAGGAGTCTATAACTGAAAAAAGTTTGAAAATCGGTTGTGTAGTTCTTGAAATATGGTCTCACTTCCGGTTGACCCGGAAGTAAAGGTCAACATGGGGTCACGGTAACCCAAGGCTAATTTCCAATGCCCAAGGAGTCAATAACTGAAAAAAGTTTGAAAATCGGCTGTGTACTTCTTGAGATATGGTGCTGCAAAGATTAACTAATTAAAGCTTTGAATTACCGTAATTTGACACCTGATGACGTCACAGTAACAAAAATGTGTTTTTCTTACTAATAAATTTGATAAGGTACACGATGGTATGTAACTTATCCCAATCCAATGCCTTTTAACGAAAACCCTATTAGAACGTACGTATATCCTCTCTCGATTCCAATATCACGGCAGTCTTTGACGCCTAACCGTGATTGCGCAATCACGGCACAATTTGCCAGCTAGCCATGGGGTCCAATTTGTACGGTGGCCCACAACTGTCACGGCAAAACCAAAAGCGCCACGGCAAAACCAAAAGCGCCACGGCAAAACCAAAAGAGCCACGGTAAAACCAAAAGCGCCACGGCAAAACCAAAAGCGCCACGGCAAAACCAAAAGCACCACGGCAAAACCAAAAGGGGCCACGGCAAAACCAAAAGGGGCCACGGCAAAACCAAAAGAGCCACGGCAAAACAAAAAACGCCACGGCAAAACAAAAAGCGCCACGGCAAAACCAAAAGAGCCACGGCAAAACAAAAAGCGCCACGGCAAAACAAAAAGAGCCACGGCAAAACCAAAAGAGCCACGGCAAAACCAAAAGAGCCACGGCAAAACCAAAAGCATGCGGGTTAAAGGTCGAAAGGAGTCGCGGTGATTCATGGGATAGGTGATAAATAAATGGTCAGCACGCGCGGTGTGCAGTTGATCTTTAGGCCCACGTAATGTGTACACACGTTCAGGTCCCACATTCACCAGGCTTCACGGCACATGGTCGACCCCCCCCCCCCCCCCCCCTTGATACCTAAAGGTTGGGTCATAGATTGGTTTTTGTAAGCGGGGGAATGCTTATTTGTAGGCCAAATTATCAATAAAGATACAATAAAAGTCACAAGTTGCAAGCAAATAATGAAAGAAAAAGCATAGTATATTGTGCGCTGTCAGTTGCCTGAGAAATGCCTCATGTCTGAAGTCTTTCTCAGATTCAAATTTGTTGGGTGAAAATTTCCAATATCTATTTTGAGTTTATTGTGACTGTTTTTTCCAAATGTGTATGTGTGTAGTAAAACAAATACTGAATTGCATGTGTTCGTGGCTTTTCCATTTCTTGAGGACAAGCTGAGTAAAATGGAATATACCATGTAGTCCAGATTTCACCCATACTAATTGGAAAATAATATAAGGCACATGGCTTCTTTAGGCCTCTGTATTTTTTCCCCAGAATGCTCAGCAGAATGTTCAGTCACATGATTTGATCATCGTGAATTGTGAATTGAAAAAGTGTTTGATGACACTTTTTCGGTGGGCAAATTTTTTTTATGGCCCCGACAGTATGATATAGGCCTATGTTTTTACCTTGTAGAAATGCCTAAAATACCACAACTTTTTGCATTTACAAGCGCAACTATAACCAGTGGAGCCTTGCATGTTTCTAAGTTTTGGTCAAAGGAGAGGAAACTCTTTGCTTGGTAAGTCCATAGAGAAAGGACCACGAGTCAAACCACAAAAATTGTATCTAGGGACTGTTTACATCGCGCGCAGAGAGGTATAAAAGATTTGCATCGATTTCAGGGTCGCCTTGAATACAGGACTTCCTACGATACAATTGCTGCAAGATCTGCGGAAAGAAATAACAAGGCATAACAAGGTTTGTACACAGTTTGAAAGAGTGCTCGGTTTGTACACAGTTCAATGGTGTAGGATGAGGTATAGTCCTACACGATACATGTACTGTTTTTTCTTCCACAGATCGCGACTCCTTTTCGACCTTTTAACCCGCATGCTTTTGGTTTTGCCGTGGCTCTTTTGGTTTTGCCGTGGCTCTTTTGGTTTTGCCGTGGCTCTTTTGGTTTCGCCGTGGCTCTTTTGGTTTTGCCGTGGCGCTTTTGGTCTTGCCGTGGCTCTTTTTGTTTTGCCGTGGCGCTTTTGGTCTTGCCGTGGCGCTTTTTGTTTTGCCGTGGCGCTTTTGGTTTTGCCGTGGCGCTTTTGGTTTTGCCGTGACAGTTGTGGGCCACCGTAAATTTGTCACTTCTTCGTTAATTATCTTGGAAATACATTGTACATTGATTAGTTTTAATGGTCTGGAATAACTCTTAGTGAAAGTATTTCACTTTTCAAAACAGTTTGGGTAATTTAGGAAACTTATTTAGAAAATATTGTGTTTTTGAACAGTAAAACTTGTGCAATCTCAGCACAATATGAGCACCATGTCTTTTGTATACAGATAAAAAACGCGCCAATAGATGATGTCATGATGACGTCACAGTGAAAAATATGCCGCAATCCACATCTACTACCTAAAAGGAGTCCATAATTGAAAAAAAAATTGAGAATTGGATGTATACTTCTTGAGATATGATTCAAACAAGATTGCCTAATTAAATATTCACATGACTGTCACGTGAATAATTAATTAAAAATTTTAATCCAATTACATCTAAAATTTAATTCAGGGCATAAGCTTGAATATGGTATATGATTTGTCTACTTCTGATAATTCTAAGAGAGACATATGACAGTCAGAAAAGTCACAGGTTAAGTCAATGGGTTTTTAGGGAAAGAAAGAATAATAATAATAATAATAATAATAAAAAAAAATAAAAATCTTGACGAAAACAATAGCTGTTCCGACAGAAATGGTCGGAACAGCTAATAATAAAAAAAATAAAAATCTTGACGAAAACAATAGCTGTTCCGACAGAAATGGTCGGAACAGCTAATTACTTCAAATCAAATATAATGAAATGTAAAACCCCAAAATTCGTGTCAGTATTTTGGCTGGTCATAAATATTTGGCTTTTCAACAATAATCATTGCGCAGACAAAATGACAAAGACAAACAAATTATCACCAAAATAAATACCTGCAAAAGTGGATCTGCAAAGACACGTTGCGATTATCAGGAGAACAATTAAGCCTCTAGGAACCTCCATGGTGACTGTCGAATCTCTCCGGGGTGCACACAACAGTCAACTGATATACCTATACTATTGGGCTGGTACTAATCATTGCCCATTATATACCCGTACGAAACAATGTATCTGAATAAACAACACAATTATCAATACAAAATCATTGATCGCGAGCATCCATATGGAATGGATTATATTTGACGTCATCTTTAAAGTTTCATTCCCGCAGGTAAAACAGATCTATTAACTGGATGAGCATGCTTAAAAATTAGAGCTGTGAACAATATGTGCTCATTGTTTCCCCCCCCCCCCCCCCCGCCCCTCTAAAACTATGCACTCATACACCGAAGTGCATCAGCAGAGTGGGTTATAACCACATACACCTCTGCTCCACACGCCCTAACTTCAACCACACAACCCCACTTTTATAGCTGAATCTTTCAGGCAACGTAGGGGCGGATTGGTTCGGGACAAAATCACATTTAGAAGCTGCGTCAACGATAAATCATCCGAGGACACTGGAAAACCAACAAAGAGTAAGGGTCCAAGATTAGCCTTATTTGAAAAATTAAATTGACACATAGACAAGAGTTTGATCGATAAAAACTTCACAAACACATTCCCTGTTGTCAAAATGAGGTACTGACTACTCTGCATACTTTTGCCTTTTTATTTTATTTGTTTTATATAATAATGCGCAAGCTAAATAAAATTGATTGACTGCTTTTAATCCATAGATAATTTCAAAAAAAAAATCATTAAATCCTTGAAAGTAGGTCTACTACCTGGAAACAGCAACAGAAAATGCTTCGGAACATGTGTTTATTTGTTATGTTATCCCTTTGTTTTTATCTAGGACGGTCGATAACAGGTTTTTATTGACACGGCCCAGATTTTAATTGTTTTTTACTTTTGGGGACCTACTTATCAGGGAAATCAAATTGTTTTGGCAGAATTAATCACTATGTTGTGTGTAAACTCGTGGTTTTAAACGAACCGAGTCTCTTCAACTCACCGTAGATACAAACTGCGCCACTGTGTGACCTCTAAAAGAAATTGTTGTTTAGGGAATTGAAGGAGGGACGGTTCCGGTCAAACTAGGAGAGGGTTCTAGTCAAACTAGGAGAGGGTTCTGGTCTAACTAGGAGAGGGTTCTGGTCTAACTAGGAGAGGTTTCTGGTCTAACTAGGAGAGGGTTCTGGTCTAACTATAACTAGGAGAGGATTCTGGTCTAACTAAGAGAGGGTTCTGGTCTAACCAGGAGAGGGTTCTGGTCTAACTATAGGAGGGGTTCTGGTCAAACTAGGAGAGGGTTCTGGACTAACTAGGAGAGGGTTCTGGTCTGACTAGGGGAGGGTTCTGGTCTGACTAGGAGAGAGTTCTGGTCTAACTATAACTAGGAGAGGGTTCTGGTCTAACTAGGAGGGGTTCTGGTCTGACTAGGAGATGGTTCTGGTCTGACTATAGGAGAGGGTTCTGGTCTAACTAGGAGAGGGTTCTGGTCCAACTATAGGAGAGGGTTCTGGTCTAACTAGGAGAGGGTTCTGGTCTAACTAGGAGAGAGTTCTGGTCTAACTAACTAGGAGAGGGTTCTGGTCTAACTAAGAGAGGGTTCTGGTCTAACCAGGAGAGGGTTCTGGTCTAACCAGGAGAGGGTTCTGGTCTAACTAGGAGGGGTTCTGGTCTAACTACGAGAGGGTCCTGGTCTAACTACGAGTGTGTTTTGGTCTATAGGAGAGGGTTCTGGTCTAACTAGGAGAGGGGTTCTTGTCTAACTAGGAGAGGGTTCTGGTCTAACTAGGAGAGGGTTCTGGTCTAACTAGGAGAGGGTTCTGGTCTAACTACGAGAGGGTCCTGGTCTAACTACGAGAGTGTTTTGGTCTAGAGGAGAGGATTCTGGTCTAACTAAAAAGAGAGGGTTCTGGTCTAACCAGGAGAGGGTTCTGGTCTAACTATAGGAGGGGTTCTGGTCAAACTAGGAGAGGGTTCTGGACTAACTAGGAGAGGGTTCTGGTCTAACTAGGAGAGGGTTCTGGTCTAACTAGGAGAGAGTTCTGGTCTAACTAACTAGGAGAGGGTTCTGGTCTAACTAAGAGAGGGTTCTGGTCTAACCAGGAGAGGGTTCTGGTCTAACCAGGAGAGGGTTCTGGTCTAACTAGGAGGGGTTCTGGTCAAACTAGGAGAGGGTTCTGGTCTAACTAGGAGAGGGTTCTGGTCTAACTAGGAGAGGGTTCTGGTCTAACTAGGAGAGGGTTCTGGTCTAACTACGAGAGGGTCCTGGTCTAACTACGAGTGTGTTTTGGTCTATAGGAGAGGGTTCTGGTCTAACTAGGAGAGGGGTTCTTGTCTAACTAGGAGAGGGTTCTGGTCTAACTAGGAGAGGGTTCTGGTCTAACTAGGAGAGGGTTCTGGTCTAACTACGAGAGGGTCCTGGTCTAACTACGAGAGTGTTTTGGTCTAGAGGAGAGGATTCTGGTCTAACTAAAAAGAGAGGGTTCTGGTCTAACCAGGAGAGGGTTCTGGTCTAACTATAGGAGGGGTTCTGGTCAAACTAGGAGAGGGTTCTGGACTAACTAGGAGAGGGTTCTGGTCTGACTAGGGGAGGGTTCTGGTCTGACTAGGAGAGAGTTCTGGTCTAACTATAACTAGGAGAGGGTTCTGGTCTAACTAGGAGGGGTTCTGGTCTAACTAGGAGAGGGTTCTGGTCTGACTAGGAGATGGTTCTGGTCTGACGAGGAGAGGGTTCTGGTCTAACTAGGAGAGGGTTCTGGTCCAACTATAGGAGAGGGTTCTGGTCTAACTAGGAGAGGGTTCTGGTCTAACTAGGAGAGAGTTCTGGTCTAACTAACTAGGAGAGGGTTCTGGTCTAACTAAGAGAGGGTTCTGGTCTAACCAGGAGAGGGTTCTGGTCTAACCAGGAGAGGGTTCTGGTCTAACTAGGAGGGGTTCTGGTCAAACTAGGAGAGGGTTCTGGTCTAACTAGGAGAGGGTTCTGGTCTAACTAGGAGAGGGTTCTGGTCTAACTAGGAGAGGGTTCTGGTCTAACTACGAGAGGGTCCTGGTCTAACTACGAGTGTGTTTTGGTCTATAGGAGAGGGTTCTGGTCTAACTAGGAGAGGGGTTCTTGTCTAACTAGGAGAGGGTTCTGGTCTAACTAGGAGAGGGTTCTGGTCTAACTAGGAGAGGGTTCTGGTCTAACTACGAGAGGGTCCTGGTCTAACTACGAGAGTGTTTTGGTCTATAGGAGAGGGTTCTGGTCTAACTAGAAGTGGGTTATGATCTAACTAGTTTTTTCTATAAAAAGGTGTTCTGATTGGACCTTGTTAAGGCTCCTTCAGGGAGAAGATGGTCGCCAATGGGGGACTTTTGGTGCACCACTGACACATGAGCTCCATAAAGCAATCAATGCTAAATACTAAATATTCAAAAATACTCAAAAAATATATAAAGCTATCAGCCTCTTGAAAACCAATCAAACATATTTTTGGACTAAAAACTTAAGATGTTTTTTCAATTTTTAGCAGGTCAGCCGTTTGAAATTACCCAAGAAAAAACACCCCGATTTAATATGCTTTTTCCCAAACCGACTGTAGCTGCCAGTTTTAATGAAGCACTACTTCCCAAGCCAAATATGGCCAACTTTAAGCCTAAATTTATCAAGTCTCCTTAAGAGTTGAAGCACAGCGAACCCACAGGTTGTGGAATTGTCATAATTATATTAAAACACAATTAGTTGCATGACCCCATAAAAACGTTAAAAGATTTTGAGGGGTTACATGTACAAATTATGATAATCAGTGTGGCGCATAAATTTTGGCTTTTTTAGTGTTTCAACGATTTTGTGATGTGTGAGGGCTGATCATGAGGTCATCAACCGAAGATGTATTCCAAGGATTATTTCAACAGTTAAACAAATGTTCTATGACGAAGTGATAATAATTTTACAAAACAAAATAACGATAAACGCACGTGTAAATATTAACTCGTGTCACTTCAATCCCCACCCCATGTCAAATAAAATATTCATTTAATGATCATTTTTAATTTTTTTTTTTTTTTACTTGTAAAATCCACCTGCACCTGAAATGTTGTCGAAGAACTCCTGCAACCAGGGTTTCTTTTGGGCTATGAAGACGATCAGGAAACAACGATTTGTTTCAACACCATTTCTTTTCAGAACCACCACAACATTACATTTATAACTTCCCTACTTCAAAATAGGTCCTATCAGTACGCTGTTATTTGAGTTCCGACCTTCAATAACTGACCTTCGCATATACACCTCCACGGACACGATAATGCAACGCCAGTTCCGACCTGCAACTACCACAACCACCGTACGATGGTTCAGCTGTAGGCCCCATCAATTTACTACACTGCAGTGGGCGTTCCGAACTGCAACTACCAACCACCTTGCGATGCTTCAGATGTAGGCCCCATCAACTTACTACACTGCAATGGGAGTTCCGACCTGCAACTACCAACCACCGTACGATCATGGTACGATGTTTCAGGTAGACCCCCATCAGCCTGGGGGTGTTCCTGGACCTCTCCAAGGCATTTTATACCGTTGATCACGAAATTCTCCTATCTAAACTTTATTTTTATGGTATCAGAGGTACTGGCTTGGAGTGGTTCATGAGCCATCTTGCAAATAAGTCTACCTTCAAAGAGTTATCGTGTGGAGTTCCACAAGGTTCCTTGCTGGTGGGTCCTTTGTTGTTTTCTATTTATATCAATGATTTTGATAAATCTTCTGACATTATTTCATTTATACTATTTGCAGATGATTCAAATTGGTTTTATTCCCATAAAAACGTTGATATCTTATAATATTAGTGCAGTAAACCGGGAACTCGTTCATGTTTCAAACTGGATTAAAGCCAATAATCTATTAATATTGGTAAAACAAGTTTTATGTTATTCAGCAACACAGTTTCATGTCTAATTTCTCAGGATATTTTGTTTGATGGTTCACCAATTATTCAAACTGACTGTATTAACTGGGTCTGTTTATTGATACTAAACTAGATTGGAGTCATCATATTAATCAGCCTTTGTAAACTAATATCTAGGAACATAGGCATTATCAATAAACTGAAATAATTATGTCTTTCCCTCTGAGATTTTACTTAAAATTTATAACACTTTAGTTTTAACTCATGTTACCTAGCTATGGTATACTTGCCTGGGGTAACACTCATCTTGTAAAAAGGGCACTGAGAATTATTGATAATGTAGACTTTAGAGCTCACTCAAACCCATTATTCATTAGACATAAGACTCTTAAAGTCAATTATATTTATTTACTCCAATTAGGCGTTTTTATGTATCAGTTCTTTAATCATGAACTACCTAATTATTTTCAATCTATGTTCATTTCAAATACCTTTGTTCATCATCACTTTACCAGGCACACCAGTGACATCCATATTCCATATGTACATACTACATTTGCCCAAAAGGGAATTCGTTATCAAGGTCCTAAGTTTTGGAATTCTTAAATAATGACATTAAATGTCGTTACTTATTTAAGAAAAAATTGAAGTGTATGTTACGGGGAAAATATGATACTACATAATAGCCGACTTGATTTTTTTTAAAATCATTCAGAAATGTAAACTATTTTCTAGGTTCCCTCTGCCGATTGACCTTCTTGACCACTACTTCACTGCTGTGCAGTAGGCCTACGTCCGCATCTTATTGTCCTAGTCCTTGTCCTTGTTTTGTGTAATTACCTGTTATATTCATTTAGTGTGTAATAAACAAAATAAAATTCTGTATGCAATTAATACATTTAAGCTACACATGTCATGGGGGTCTCTACTCGACAAGCTCTGCTTTTTTGGAGACTCCCACCACTTAACCACATTCTATTCTGTATTAAGCCATGTATGTTTGATTGATTGATTGAGTGGAAATAAAGTATTGAATTGAATTGAACTTACTACACTGCAATGGGAGTTCCGACCTGCATACACCGACCTTTGCATTTACAACACATGTATGATCAATGCTGTGGACACATAATGCAATATAGCCACTAAATAACGTTCGAGTCAATGGAAGGCCAGTGTGTAAATCTTAATAAGCAGTTTCTTGCGCACCTGGATGCCCGCCTGCCCTGATAAGTGGGATACCTCTATTATTCCCTTTACTTCTGATATTCCTCTTACTTCTGATATTCCTCTGTGGGGTGGAATGTTTTTACTTTGTGTTATTCCCATTGTTAGCGTCATGTGCGTAGTATATGGTTAATAAAAAGGGTGAAAATGGTTGGTTTGCCCGACACTTTAACACAGATAAAAACATAAAAACCAATTTGCAATACCGAATAAAAAGTCTCTTTGCTTTCTCTGCGCCATTTCTTTCCTTCTTGCTTGCCCAAACGTTCCCTACTGTTTTCCCGCGCAACCTTCATATCTACTTAAACATTTGAGGCTTTGCAAGGTATTTGATCAATCATAGATTTCAAGAAGCAATGGATGAACCAACACAGTTCTTATAAGACCAGTTCTGATAACGGTTCCAGTTAAGAGACTTTCATATTATAATTCATTCAAAAAGTGAACCCTACATGGCATCAAAACCTCAAGCAAATAAACAACCCACAACTCTTTTGTCAAGAATTTAAAATCATTTGCAAAATTACCTTTATTCAAAAAAAATTTATCAATAAAAATGTATTTTGTATAAACGTCAAAAATTAAAACACACTACAAGATCAAGAATAGCAGAAAAACTCAGTACTTCATTATAATTTTTATATTCCAGTGAATGAAATGGGTAAAATAAAATTTCAGAATAATACATAGTATCGTAAAACACGTTATCTTCTTGAAATTGTGTTTTAAATGCAGTAGGTCATGTTTAAGTAGGCCGCAGAATTTCAAAGAAATTCATAAAAAGCTCAAAAGAACAAAAAGAAAACCCAACAAAAATAGAACTGATGTTGATTATTTTTTCAATCATTTTCCCAAACTCAATTGCAATATCTCTGATAGGGTGATGACTGCTTTGCAAGGGTCAGGTTGTGATTTGTAAAACTTGGAATAATGTTGTAAAGCATTATGATCTAGCTAATAGGACATATGCGATATATAAGAATCCGGTATTAAAATTGTGAAACAGAACTAAGTGGGGTATAGCAGCATTAACACAGCAAATAAGTCCCTATGCGAAAACACTTTGTAAATCTAAACCTACGTACATCTAGCTGCCATATAATTTTCTGTTTGTCTCTTATTAGCGATGTCTAGTTGAGTTGTTTGGGCATCTTGTTTACTGCAATTAATCTTTCCTTTTCTTCTTAATTTCTCAATTATTCACTGTTTGTGCAAAAACATGCTTTCAACGTGTGCACATCACTGCTCCATCACGACGACACTGGCACCGGTCTTTGTGGCGGATTCCGATCTCAAAAGAGTCACCAAACTGTTTAAAATATAAGAAAATCATCTTTTTATTGTTGGAAGCAGTCAAACCAAATCCATACCATCAAAACCAAACCAACCCACAGACAACCAAACTCAACCCCTCCAGACTCAACCAATCCAAACCAACCCACAGACAACCAAACTCAACCCCTCCAGACTCAACCAATCCAAACCTAACCCAATCTTATCCAAACACACCCATTTTAGTAACTGAATCCATTCCCAGAAATCCAACACACCAAGACCCTACCCTACCCAACAAATCCTTCCAAACCCACCTCTACACAACCTGACCCAAACCCATGCAGCCTAATAATTGACCAAACCCAACCCAACCAACCCAAACCCATCTAACAAAATAAACCAAATCCATTCCTCCCAAACCCAAACCTACCCAGCCTAATACTCAACCCCTTGTCTCCTCACCTGATAGTACTCCTTCTGCCCATTGCCATCAGCGTCATACAGGCATCCACACTGTCGTTGTTTGACACACATCCCATCCGAATCAAGTACAGACCCTGGTGGACAGAAGCAGCCTTGAATGCATATGGCTGGACATCCAATCAGTTCACTGCTACGGACATTCTCACAGGTCATAGGGCAAGCTGTGCCACATTCCTGGTAGATCTTTCCATCTCTACACTCTACATCTGAGAATACAAAAAGAGTAACAATTATATCTTCATTTAGTATAGCCCATAGTATTTGACATCATTTGAATAAGAGCCCTCCGCTAGAGGTCAAAAGAATTAGGTTGCTCATTGGCCCATCCTAAGTGCTGCCCACGTAATTAGATTTGCATTTCTATTGTTTCATCATCATTTTACCCCTACAATGGTGCCATGATAACATCAATGCATAAGGTCCATATAGTAGTAAACAATGAACCCTGTTTTTAAAATTGAAACAGCAAAAAATACAATTAATATTTAAACACATTTATTTATTATCAAAAAAAATGTAAAAATTAGACCTTAAGAAACTACTCTCAAAAGAACATTCAAGTTTATCAACTACTTTTATTATTTAGGTGAACAAAGACTTCCAACGTTGACTCTTGTGGTTTTATGGAATTTAAGTTTAAAGTTTCCAATTGTGCATTCAGACTATCAATTTGAAAAACAGATATAAATGCAAATCTTCTGTCGACAGCATTGCAAAGACTCCACAAACCTAACAACTGCTGGAAAACAATTCAAGTATGATGTAATCATTGCATTATGGATGAAGGGTTAATGTTATTTAGTTTTGTTTGTGTTCTAAGCACTGAATACTCGGTGCTTTCTAAAGCCTGCAGAAAAAGAAGAAAAAACAAACATCTAACCCAGGACAAGTCCTGGGTTAGATTCCCTCCCAAGTCTCCCAAGCAGGGCTTAATCTCATACATGTAGCACCACTTATTGCCCAATTATGCGCTTACAGCCCCAAAATATGTATTTTACAGGGCGCTGAGGTGTGGAATTATGTGGTAAGCTGGGCCATTTAATTGGGCCCAAATGTCTAACCAGAAACCTGCTGGAAATCAACCAGCGCTTAGTAACAGTGAATCTGCTGTGGACTTACCAGGTGGTGGGTTACACCGACAAACCTCACAGCCGTTCTCATTTTCTGCAAATCCATATGTGCAATACCTTCCGCACGTAACAGGCTCACAAAGCTCTGGAATTGAAAAAGGTCAAACAGTTGTTTCTCGTATCAAACTAGGTCTGCGTTGTTTGACGAGCATTGTGCGTAATGGTCCAATGAGTGGAATTTCAATTGAATTGTTCTATTGGATCATTCTGCAGTGAAGCTTGTGTGGAAAATCAAACTACCAAAACCAAGAGACGAAGAAAAATTATACTCCAATTATTTTAATTAACAAGACAATCTTGTCTAAGATGCCTACCTCTGGATGGTTTATTACACTTGCAAACCTCACAACCGTTCTCCGTCTGAAAGCCGTAGCGGCAGATTTTTCTGCATCGAACTGGTTTACATTGCTCTGCAAAACAAATGAGGAAAACTATATATTATTTTTTAATTATGTGCATGTAGCAGCTACTCATTTACAAGCAATGAAGAACAACTACCAGATTAATACAACATACATGAGAGTGTGCATGTGTGGCAACACACAGTACCATCATACAAGGTCAAAGGCTAATTTGGCGGGAACCAGTAGATTCTAAAGGCTGGTATCTGGCATTATTCACGCGCCTCAAACTTTGACATCAGATGTTTAGGGTAGAGTTACTCCTGCGGGATATTATTATTATCATTATTTATTCGGCCAAAATATGCGACAATCATACAGACATACATGAGAGTGAACGAATAATTCAATATAGAATAGGATAGGTAACAGGATGTCTAGTTTATAAATGTACAGACTGAAATTAATAAATGGATTTAAAAAGCAAGAGTAAGGGGCCAGGGATGGGAGAGAAGAGAATGGGTATGGGTGTAGAGAGCAAACATTGAAGGTCCAAGTAACAAAATAATAAAGCAGCAATTGAACATGGGCTTATAATTAAAGGCAACATTAATCGTAAAGGCAAGAAAGAAACATGACAAAACAAACAATTAATTCTAAGATGGCCAGGATTAATAAAAGCAAACCTAATCACTGTGGCTCGAGAACCTAATCCAATCTTAAGATGGTACACTTATTTTAAAAAAACTAAAAATCTTCAAAAAATAAGAGGCTAATAAATATATATATTATGTGTGTAAGATAAACATTACCTTGACAAGTCAATCAGTCTATTAAATATTCAGATGGACAAGAACTCAGTTTACACATTAAACAGACAACATAGTGAAGATTGAAGATTTGAGTTGGGGGAAGGTAAATATTAAGTAAACAATATAGATAGACAAAAATAAAAAACAAAAAATTGCAACAATAATGTGTGAGCTATACAAACATGAACATGCATGCAACACTGAGCCAAACCATATAAAACAAACAGATTGTAGGAGCAAAAACACATCCATTTAAGCAGTCACACAGACAGACAAATAAAAACTGGTAAACAATCAATGGCACAGTTAATTAGACAGGCAAAAAGTGAAAACAGGTACTGACAACAATACAGGAATTGAAAAAAAACAACCTAATAAATGACACTAACAGACAATCAATGAAGCAATCAAGTAAACCTCCAGCAAGCAGGTTAACAAAAACAACAAATCAGCATATCAGGAGTAAACACATGCAAAATAAGCAAATAAAGTACATCTAAATATCATTGAAATGGTTACACAAGTACTTGTTGAAACATTTTAATGATTCTAGAATTAGGGCGTTCTTAACATTTGTAGGCAGACTACTCCAAATACGAGGAAATGAATGAATAGATGTGTTCTTAAGGCTTTGCGTCCTCACGTAGAGATGATTGAAAGCGAGTGTGTCCATGTGGCGGGTATTGACAGAAGTATGTGAGTTGACAGTGTGACAGTCAACGAATCCAAGTAAACATTTAGTGGTAAATTGGACAGTTATTCTTTGACGTCTAGATTCGAGAGTTTGCTAGTTCAGTTGTTTTAGTCTGCCCTCATACGATTCTGCCCCTCTCTGTTGTTTAAGGAACATTCTTGTAGCTCTCCTTTGGACTTGTTCTAGTTTAGAGGATAAAGTTGCTGTTTATGCACCAGGCAGGCAGCCCATACTCAAGAACTGGAAAGGGTGCAGGAATAACAAATTAGAGGGAGGGGTGAGTGAATACCCACTTAGCAGGAAAGGGTGCAGGATAACCACTTAGCAGGAAAGGGTGCAGGAATAACACCTAAGTGGGAAGGGGTGCAGGGATAACCACTTAGCAAGAAAGGGTGAGTGAATACCCACTTAGCAGGAAAGGGTGCAGGATAACCACTTAGCAGGAAAGTGTGCAGGAATACACTTAGCAAGAAAGGGTGAGTGAATAACCACTTAGCAGAAAAGGGTGCAGGATAACCACTTAGCAGGAAAGGGTGCAAACACCTAAGTGGGAAGGGGTGCAGGGATAACCACTTAGCAAGAAAGGGTGTGGGATAACCACTTAGCAGGAAAGGGTGCGGAATAACACCTACTAGTGGGAAGGGGTGCAGGGATAACCACTTAGCAAGAAAGGGTGCAGGATAACCACTTAGCAGGAAAGGGTGCAGGATAACCACTTAGCAGGAAAGGGTGCAGGAATAACACCTACGTGTAAGTGGGAAGGGGTGCAGGGATAACCACTTAGCAAGAAAGGGTGCGGGATAACCACTAATAGCAGAAAAGGGTGCGGAATAACCACTTAGCAGAAAAGGGTGCGGGATATAACCACTTAGCAGGAAAGGGTGCAGGAAGAACACCCAAGTGGGAAGGGGTGCGGGGATAACCACTTACCAGGAGGTCCTCTGCAGCCACATGTTTCACATCCATTCACATCAGTAGAGTGCCCATAACGACATCCGGTGAGCCCACAACGGAGAGGAGGGCAGGCTGCAGAAGGATATGAGAAAACCAGTCAATAAATTTATAAAATATAAAAGATATATTGTTTGACTATTTTTTTAATTGAATTTCAAAAACTGTTTGTGGAAGAAATGCCCAATAAATCCATTATCCCAAAACCAGAACTTCCAGATATAAACAGTCCTCCATTCCTTCTATGATTAGCCTTTTAAATGCAAAATGCCGTATACCAATAGCTGCAAATTGGGACAAAGCCTTATTAGGCTGTACCTTGGGGGAACAGGTTGGCCCAGTGGCTTCTTTTAGACAACTATTAGTTGAATTCCTGTACTTATACTGCAGCGTTCATAGTGCAACTGCAAACCACTAAGGAGTCCAGAATGGGCCAAGAAAAAGCTGATTTTTTTCAAGAATTTAACGAGAGTATCTTTAGCTCTACTTACCTGGTTGTTTGCACTGGCAAATCTCACATCCTTGCTCGTCTGTATCCCAGCCGTAACGACAGTGCATACGACATACCACCGGGGCACAACCTAGAGAAAATTACAGTATTTTGGAGGTCATGACAAAAGTTTCTGACCAAGCACCAACAAAATGATTAAAGTTCATCTGCTTATTACCCACCCAAAGTAAATGCATTGAGCACTTTTCTCTTCATACTCAATTATGAAGTTTTGGACTTGCGTTTTACATGTTTGGTTAAGACTCATTCTTTTGCATGGTGGAGTACGGGGGCTTAAGTGAAATTACACTTAAGTTTTGCCAGTTTTTGGAGCTGGGAGTAGCAACAACAAAAACCTGGGTGTGCAACCAGTGTGTGCGGTATTGACTGACTAACATTAGAGTTTTAAACAAAGGGATGTTTGCCTGAAATAGATGCTACAATCCCGGTCAAAATGCTTGGGCCAACTGACAAAAAAACCTACCCTCCCCCGTCTCCCACCAAATGTTGTTATCATTTTAGATTTATTTGTTTAGGATTCTTTTCCCATTTTAGGATTGTTGGATGGTTTGATTCATTTTTATTAATCCTGGCCATTTGAGTTTGTCTTGTCTTCTGATTCCCATAGTTGATCTTGCCTTTCTTGCCAATGTTGGCAAAACTCAGGTATGTTATTTGCAAAAGAAAGCTTTTTCAACCCAATTGACCTGACGGCATCATTACAACAATCTTGGTTGCACCATTTTGGAAGTCAATGCATCTTTGTGTTATACTGTATAGTGCAAGTTTTAGTCTTCACTGCGCTTACCCTCTTACCTGTTAACTCCTAAAACGGTGAGCATGTCATTCCCCTCAAGTGACGTGTTTGCAATGAATCAATACCAATTTTGTTCAGTCTGTAATCACTAAAATTTTGTTTCAACTTTCTTCCGTGAATGGAACAAAATATTGATGAAGAGGTGAACTTTTGTGGTCTCAATGTGTAAACACACTTACGAGGTAATTCCATTGTTCTCTAAAATGTGTGCTTGCTCAGAATTACGTCCTTAACAATAATTTACCAAGTAAGTCTGCTAACGTTACAACACCTCCCATTAAAATTGACTGGAAAATTGACACTTATCCCTAGTTCTTACCTTGTCTACAGTTATGGCCGCATCCGTCCCTAGTTCTTACCTTGTCTACAGCTACGGCCGCATCCGTTGGAGCAACACATCACCCCATCACCACACTCTCTATCAGATGAACATTCTTCCACACAGACACCACCTCCAATGGCTTCTGGGCATGTCAATTCTTAAAAGGGAAGAGAAAAGGTGTGGCAGATGAGAAGAAATGACACAATAGTTCATGATGTAGTTGAGAAATGGTGGAAAGACTTTTAAACTGGAGTATTTGTTGGATAAATTGCAGTAGATAGCAGGACAAGTTGTTTCTTATTTGAACTAAATTCTAATAAAACTTCAGGTTTATTACTAAATTATATCCAGCAGCAGCAGTAGATAAACAGCAGAACAAATTGCTTCAGAACTAAGCAGGACTGGTTCTTTTCACAACCAAATTCTACCCAGCTGCAGTAAATAAACAGCAGGACCAGTTTCTTTCAGGGCCTAACTTCATAGAGCTCCTTAAGCACACAATAGTGCTTAACAAATTTCTCAGTCACTTATGAAAATAAGCAGGAAACCAGTTGAAAACAATACATATGACTTGATATTTAAGCTGGTAACCTTTTCCTGGTAATAGTCTTAAAAGTTCTACACTCAGCATAGCATAGAATGTTACCATAAACCAAAACCAATTTCATAAAACTTTTTCACCGGTAAGCAAAGTTTTATGCTTACTATAGCAGCAACACTACAAAAAACATGCATAAAGTGCCCTTTATAACAGTCGGTAAGATTAGATAGCACAGCAGCATGTGCACGTTCACAATGGAGTTGCATTGTTGCACCACTCATTGCTTTATACAAGAACCGTCAGCAAGCTAGGGTGCCTTTTGTTTTGCTAACAGTAAGTGGTGTTTATGAAATAGAAAATGTTGCTGATGGCCACTCCATAAGCAGAAAACAACGCCTATAGGCTTTTGAAGTTGGGCCCAGTTGGTAAAATCTGGGTTTAAAATTGACAATTACCCGAAGCAGAAGCACATTGACACATATCACAGCCATTTTCATTTTGTACAAAACCGTACTGACAGTAAATTAAGCACATAACTGGGCTGTAAGGTGCATGAAGAACAAATATTTAAAAAAATTCACTGAGTGATTATACAGCTGTAAAGAACCAAACAAGTAATTATAAGGTACTAAACAAAATAACTTGTTCAGTTGTGTCAGAACTGTCCCATGTAGCCCATTATAACCAATGAAAATTGTATAGTACTACAAATTTTCCTGACTCTAGCCATTTTTTAAAGCAAAAAGAAAAGTTCTAATAAGAAGCATCTGAAACTTATCGATCATTATTAATCAATCAATTTCTATAGTCATCATTGCTTATGGTATTTAACAAGAGTATCTTTAGCTCTACTTACCTGGTGGTTTGCACTGGCAAATCTCACATCCTTGCTCGTCTGTATCCAAGCCGTAATGACAGTGCATACGACATACCACCGGGGCACAACCTAGAGGAAAATACAGTATTTTGGAGGTCATGACAAAAGTTTCTGACCAAACACTAACACAATGATTAAAGTTCATCTGCTTATTACCCACCCAAAGAAAATGCATTGAGCACTTTCTCTTCATTTTACATGTTTGGTTAAGACTCATTCTTTTGCATGGTGGAGTACGGGGGCTTAACCCTTTCAATACCATTGTCGAGTTTACTCGACAGTGCGCCGTGTAGTGCTTCCGTACCAATGTCGAGTTTACTCAACACAAAAAGCAGCGGCGTTTGAGAGCCTGTAATTATTTTGTTTGGCGCCCTCTGCTGTTGACCTTTATATAGACAGGTAGCTTGTTTATCGAGCTTCACAATGGTGTGTATTGTATAGGGGGTCGCCATTACGATATTCCGAGAAAAATTACATTGCATGCAGCAGTACTTCCAGATTTCACGCTTCCGTTTTCCCGACAAAAAATCACCATCATGGCTGTTCGTGACCTGGAGGTTTTGGTTGAAATATTTGTCGTAAGTGACTCTGAATTGGACTCGGAAATATCTGAAGAAGAACCTTGTGAAGATTCAGATGACAGGGGCGGATCCAGGATTTTCCAAACGGGGGGGCGTGAAAATTTACCAAGCAGCAAATGGTGAATGCAATTTGTGGCGCCTACGAGCGCATAACGCGAAGCCCTAACGGCATGGGCCGCTTCCGGGGCCCGCTTAAATGCTCCGAAACAGTTAGGATTCTAGATGCTCTGTGGTGCGATCTCATGCAATATCTGACCACTTTAACCAATTTTGTTTTAGCAAGATCATTATTAAAACATTATTTTCGAGTTGGGAGTCATTGATTTGAATCAGCCCGATCCTGAGTTATAAAATCAAAATGCAGGCTACAAAATAATACTTATTCATGGGGAAAAAACTGTTGGGCGAGACAAACGATAGTGCAATTTTTTAAATAAATAACCAAATAGGGTCTCTTTGTCATTTAGTTTTCACATACTTGAGGATTAGAATGTGACACAAAATATGTTACTACTGATTAGAACAAATTGTGTTTGTCTTCAGTGACAGCGCGATCGAGCAACAGTAACATTAATGTACGTCAAGGTGAGGGTAGGCCTACTACTAGAGGCCTAGCCCCCTCCCCCAGTCCTGCATCGTTGTAGCTATCTGCACAATTATTGATAATTACTAGTTTGAAAGAAACACAACGGATATTTACCTTCTTTCTTGAATACGAAAAAAATATATGTGATTTTCTAAACAGAGTGAGACACCATGATTAAGCGATGCTCTTCACTAGCCCCACTGTAGGGCCAATCCACTTCGTTCGTATCCTTGCCAATTGGGCCTAGCACCATTGCAATCCTATTTTTTGTGCCCGATGTAATTTTTAATCCGGGTTATGAAACTTACCGATCGAATGCTACTGTAGGCCTACTTGCAGAAAGCCCTAATGCTAAAAATTTTTTTTTTAAACATCACGGATTTGGGGGGAAAATTGATTGCCGTTCGAGTCGCGAGAGTGAATTTTTTGATCACTGTATTAACAACTTGCGCGAGAACCATACTAGTTGGATTCCCTGAACAATATTACAACATTTAAACTATCTAATGGGGACCAGACTGATTCACATAACGCGCTGAGTATTTGCGCAGACGGGCGTGAGATGCGCACCGCATTACCGGTACACGTATTTCACAAAACATTGATTGCGCTCGGCGCGCTGAGTAATTCAGACTGGTCCCCAATCAGCAATTGATCGTCTAACTGTTGTGGATTGTTGAGGGAACCTGACAATGGTTTTCGTGCAAGTTAATAATATGTGAACAAAAAAATCACACTCGCGACTCAAAAAGCAAACAATTTTTCCAAAAAGATCTGTGATGTTTTTTAAAAACAAATACAGCAGCATTCGATCGGTAAAGTTTCATAACCCGGATTAAAAAATAAATCGGGCACAAAATTAGGATCCAATGGTGCTAGGGCCAAGGATACGAAGTGGATTGGCCCTATTCATGAGGCTATGTCTTCACTAGCTTCCGAAGTTCGTGTTGTAAAAGTCACATTGTATTTAGTGCGCGCGAGTGCTGACTTTCCAGCCAGAAACTTCTTTGCACAATGTACACACACGGTCGACTCACGCTGCGGGTGAATGATCTTCACGCCCCCGGATCCCCGCGCCAGGCATGTTCAGTGTGTGAAAAAAACACGCTGTCCACACAGTACACACAAATTCACGTGAGACAATGTCTGTCAGTGAATTAATAGTGGTTCACAAATGAAACAGTGTACGAGGTACGGATTATTACCGGTAGTAGCTTTTTTGAAAAAAAAATACTAGGTAGGGCCTATGTCGTTAATGTTGTCTCTCCCTCACTTTTCTCCTTGATGGTGTCTCTTTTTTTTTTTCTCTTTTTTTTCTCAAGCAAAAAGGGGGGGCGCCCCCCACGCCCCCCCCCCCTGTATCCGCCCCTGGATGAAACTCGTGATGTTTCATCGCCAGGCACGTTCAATTATGACAACTATCCTGATGATATACCGGTAGCTGGACCGAGCACGGCACCCGTTCAACGCCGTGGGCTTGGGCGTGGACCCGGCGGGCCTCGACCCATTCGTGCCGATCGAGGTGACAAAGGACATAAAGATAATGTATACAAATTTGACATCATATAAAAGATCATTTCATAAGCTACAAATTGTATGCATAAAGTTTTTCCACAAAAATATGTCTTCACACAGAAAATCAAGATTGAAAAAATGTGCACGTTGCTTTGCTCTCACTTTCGGTACCTTCTGGAGACCAAGGACAAAACAAAAAAGGGAAAACAAAAGGACTCCACATGGAATTTCTAAAGACCGGGGTGCTCCACAAGGAAATTTGTGTACAAAGTCTATGGGAAACTGTTAAGTGCAGGGACAAAGGAAAGAACAAAAGAGTGCTCCACAAGGATGCATTTTTCCGTCTGTGTGTTTGTGTGTGTGTGTGTGTGTGCTCTCACTTTCGGTACCTTCTGGAGACCAAGGACAAAACAAAAAAGGGAAAACAAAAGGACTCCACATGGAATTTCTAAAGACCGGGGTGCTCCACAAGGAAATTTGTGTACAAAGTCTATGGGAAACTGTTAAGTGCAGGGACAAAGGAAAGAACAAAAGAGTGCTCCACAAGGATGCATTTTTCCGTCTATGTACATGTGTGTGTGTGAAAAAATGCGGTACACAGCAGTGTGACCCCTATAAAAAATGCGGTATTGAAAGGGTTAAGTGAAATTACACTTAAGTTTTGCCAGTTTTTGGAGCTGGGAGTAGCAACAACAAAAACCTGGGTTTGCGACCAGTGTGTGCGGTATTGACTGACTAACATTAGAGTTTTAAACAAAGGGATGTTTGCCTGAAATAGATGCTACAACCCCCGGTCAAAATGCTTAAGCCAACTGACAAAAAAAACCTACCCTCCCCGTCTCCCACCAAATGTTGTTATCATTTTAGATTTATTTGTTTAGGATTCTTTTCCCATTTTAGGATTGTTGGATGGTTTGATTCATTTTTATTAATCCTGGCCATTTGAGTTTGTCTTGTCTTCTGATTCCCATAGTTGATCTTGCCTTTCTTGTCAATGTTGGCAAAACTCAGGTATGTTATTTGCAAAAGAAAGCTCTTTCAACCCAATTGACCTGACGGCATCATTACAACAATCTTGGTTGCACCATTTTGGAAGTCAATGCATCTTTGTGTTATACTGTATAGTGCAAGTTTTAGTCTTCACTGCGCTTACCCGCTTACCTGTTGACTCCTAAAACGATGAGCATGTCATTCCCCTCAAGTGACGTGTTTGCAATGAATCAATACCAATTTTGTTCAGTCTGTAATCACTAAAAAAAAATTCAACATTCTTCCGTGTATGGAACAAAATATTAATAAAAAGGTGAACTTTTAGGGTCTCAAGGTGTAAGCACACTTAGAGGTAATTCAATTATTCACTAAAATGTGTGCATGCTAAGAAAAATGTCCTTAACAATAATTTACCTAGTAAGTCTGCTGTCATCTAGCGACTCAACACCTCCCATTAAAATTGACTGGAAAATTGACCCTCGTCCCTAGTTCTAACCTTGTCTACAGCTATGGCCGCATCCGTCCCTAGTTCTTACCTTGTCTACAGCTATGGCAGCATCCGTCCCTAGTTCTTACCTTGTCTACAGCTATGGCCGCATCTGTCCCTAGTTCTTACCTTGTCTACAGCTATGGCCACATCTGTCCCTAGTTCTTACCTTGTCTACAGCTATGGCCGCATCCGTCCCTAGTTCTTACCTTGTCTACAGCTATGGCCTCATCCGTCCCTAGTTCTTACCTTGTCTACAGCTATGGCCGCATCCGTCCCTAGTTCTTACCTTGTCTACAGCTATGGCCGCATCCGTTAGAGCAACACATCACCCCATCACCACACTCGCTATCAGATGAACATTCCTCCACACAGACACCACCTCCACTGGCTTCTGGGCATGTCAATTCTTAAAAGGGAAGAGAAAATTTGGTGTGGCAGATGAGAAGAGGTAACACAATAGTTCATGATGTAGTTGAGAAATGGTGGCAAGACTTTTAAACTGGAGTATTTGTTGGATAAATTGCAGTAGATAGCAGGACAAGTTGTTTCTTATTTGAACTAAATTCAAATAAACCTTCAAGTTTATTACTAAAGTCTATCCAGCAGCAGTAGATAAACAGCAGAACAAGTTCTTTCAGAACATAGCAGGACTGGTTCTTTTCAGAACCAAATTCTACCCAGCTGCAGTAAATAAACAGCAGGACCAGTTTCTTTCAGGGCCTAGTTTCATAGAGCTCCTTAAGCACACAATAGTGCTTAACAAATTTCTCAGTCACTTATGAAAATAAGCAGGAAACCAGTTGAAAACAATAAAAGAAAACATAAGCAAAAGTGTCTTTTATAACAATCGAGAAGATTAGATAGTGCAGCAGCATGTGCACGTTCACAATGGAGTTGCATTGTTGCACCACTCATTGCTTTATACAAGAACCGTCAGCAAGCTAGGGTGCCTTTTGTTTAGCTAACGGTAAGTGGTGTTTATGAAATAGAAAATGTTGCTGATGATGGCCACTCCATAAGCAGAAAACAACGGCCTATAGGCTTTTGAAGTTGGGCTCAGTTGGCAAAATCTGGGTTTAAAATAGATAATTACCCGGAGCAGAAGCACATTGACACATATCACAGCCATTTTCATTTTGTACAAAACCGTACTGACAGTAAATTAAGCACATTACTGGACTGCAAGCTGCAAGAAGAAGAAAACAAAACAAAACAGTTTTCACCAAGTGATCAAAAAGTGGAAAAGAACCAAACAAGGGATTATAAGGTACTAAACAAAATAACTGTCCCGTGTAGCCCCTTATAACCAATGAAAATTGTATAGTATTACAAATTTCCCTGACTCTAGCCATCTTTTTTTAAAGCAAAAAGAAAAGTTCTAATAAGAAACTCATCGAACACAATCAATCAATTAATTTCTATATTTGTCATTGCTTAATGGAATTAAACAAGAAGATCTATAGCTCTACTAATACATGGCGGTCTGCACTGGTAAGTCTTGTCCTTGTTCACCTGTATGCCTTGACCATAAGAACAAAATTTGAGACTTATAAAGGGGATCAACTCAAATATAAACTTCCAGACTTTTTCTTTTTCATTTTGATCCTGAAAAAGGCAATGTGTTCATTGGGTACTCAAGCATCACGAACAGCAAGGCCGGGATTCAAACCCACATTCTTTGAAAAATGAACTTGAATACAGCGACCTAGATCACTTGGCCTGTAAACTCACTTGTTTCAGCTGTAGCAAGTTGTTTGCACTCGCAAATCTCACATCCTCGCTCGTCAGTGGCCCAGCCGTGCTCACAACCCATGTGACACAATACAGGTGGACAGCCTGATCAGAAACATGAAAAGTACAAAGTATGAAATTTTAGAGCAATTCCTGTAAACAGCCTTAAGAGGTTTTTGCTTATTTGTGTGAAAAAAAGCGTTACAAAGCAGTGTGACCCTATAAACAATGCAGTATTGAAAGGGTTAAGCCTAGATAAAGCGCTATATAAAATGCAGTACAAAGCAGTGTGACCCCTATAAACAATGCAGTATTGAAAGAAGCCTAGATAAAGCGCTATATAAAAAAGTGTAATAACATTATTGTTTTGACTATTTTTTAGATATGACAATATTTGAACTCACGTATTGGGGGGTCAGCACATTGGCAAATATCACATCCATTTTCCCCTTTGGCCCATCCATGCTTGCAGTATAAGTAGCACAAGACTGGATGACAACCTGGGTGCACAACAAAAAACAATAAATGTTTTACAATTTGAAAAACTAAAGCGGTTTCAATAACACCAAGGTTTAAAAACATAAACAAAAACATAAACAATAAACATACACACTAAAAAGGTACAGATGAAGCATGTTAAATATAAAGATAAAATAAAAGCTACAAAGACATGCTTCAAAGCTTCAAAATCACCATGTGTGCTGACACTGGATGGAAATGGAAATTTTAATTTAGCAAATGGTTGCAGCTTACTACTGTTGTTCAGAAAAGATTGCGCATGCCCGACATTATGTAAACAATGGAAAATTACATAACACGTCTGCTGCCAAATAGCGTCTAAAAGTACCCATTAAATGCGACTTCTATGGAACCATTTCACAATGCGCAGCCTATTAGATATCCTGTCTTCCATTTTGGGAGTCAAAATGTACACAAAGGAAATGACTCCTGAAATGTCAAAAATGGTAGACACGTAATATGCCGAGGTGCGTTCTGCTTCAGGCAAGGGGTTAATTTGAGTCATACCTTCTGTACAGCTATGAGTATGACCACATCCATTAGAGCAACACAACTGACTCCCATCACAATCGTTATTGGACTGGCAATCCGGCCCCTCTACACAGATGCCTGCAGCGTCATCTGACTGTGATGGACAAATCAGCTCTGAAGAGAAAATTAAGGTTTTATCAACTATATAGTTAAAGGTTGGTACAAAGGCCTTCATCACATGAGGTAAATTTTTATAAATTGTTCTCAAAAACTTAAAACTTAAAGCGTTGATGGGTAGGAAGTTGCGTGATATGTTTCATTCTCAGAGAAGGTCGTAGGTTCAAATCCTGCTAGTCAAATCTTCAAGTTAAATCTAATGACCCAAAACTAATTAAATTTTAACCCACTCAGTTTCCCTTGTGCTTTAATACTTGATATTCGCATCCCCTTCTGGTGATCCCTGTCCTGTTGCTTCCAGGTTGTATTGTAAACTTGGGTGTGATCTCTAGCTACACGGCAGTTACAGTTGAATGGCTTCTGACTGGTATCCCCCCCAACAAGATATTCACAATATAAGGATTCTGCCAACATTTTGACCTATATTGCTCTTTTGCAAGAGCACGGAATATTAATCTGAAGGTTGCAGGTTCAAATCCTACTGTAGTCATTTTTTCTTTGTACAACCCAAAATTAATTAAAATTTACCATTATGGTTTGTAAGTTGAGATTTGTAATACAGTATCTTTGATCTTAGCACATCCTTTAAAACAAGAAAAAACATAATGACTTGCACATGTTTGAAGACTCACAACAACAAACCTTAAACCAGAGACTGTTTTTAAAATTTGTTTGGCAATAGTTTGAGTGTTTTTATTACCTGGTCGCTTGCATTCACACATCTCACATCCTTCCTCATTAGTGGCCAAGCCGTGCAGACATCGCATGCGACAAAGCACTGGAGCACAGCCTAAGAAGACAACAAATAATATTCAGGTTTAAGATGGAAATGTGAGATTCCAAGAACAAAATTTATCGTCATAATCTAGAATCTTGAGACATTCTGTGGAACTATTCTGTAGAGGTTTACAATTCTGTAGACAAACAAGGTTTTCATGAGTTATACAAATCTTGTTTTTCTTTTAAAAAAGAACCATTTCGAATCAGGCATGCAACTGCAGTTCATCCAAACAACAACAACTCATGAGGAAAGTGCCTGGCACAGCAAGACCTTGTACTAGTTTTTTTTATAGTTCCACCCACCAAGCTAAGAAATCAAAAACAAAGAACTCAGCTGAGCACATCGGAATGGTCAAAGAGAGTAAATGTATGTTCTGTAGTTCATGGTGTTCATGGGCCATTTGTTAGCGACTACAAGAATATATTCATCTTTATGTTCTTTATTTTCCTCGGCTATCATTAAATCTTCCAACCCTCATTCCTCACTTACAAACTGTTTCCTTTACTAGCAATTCGCCACAAACCCAACATATTAATTTACCTGTTTTACACACATGACCACACCCATTAGAGCAACACAGCTGACCATCATCACACTTGTTTTTGGTCCCACACTGCTCCACACAGATACCACCACCATCTTTACGGACTATGGGACACACGGCTGAATAGTAAAAAAAATTACAGGTCAGATTGAAGTGGTGCTTGAAGCTTGGAATGTGTGGATAATAAATAGTACTGGTACTTGTAGGTACAACCGTGTGTAAATCTTTTTGGATGAGAATTGGCTCAAGACTGATGACAATGAAATGAGCCATTGTATCAATATTTCAAACAGTATAGTCTGGTTGTCTTTTTATTATTATTATTATTTATTCGACCAAAACAAACAACAAACCAAAGTTACAATAGCACAAGAAAGAACAAGAGAATGCAAGGTATACTACTCGAAATGTTGAAACCATAAAATGTCTCTTTGGAGATTCACAAATGGTGGTAACCGCAGGTTTACTAGTAAAAGTTATTTCACCGAATTGGGGTGTACACCCCAACATTTGGTGTAGTTTTGGTGCACATTTGGTGTACACCAATTGAGCACCACGTTTATGCAAATGAAGTGACTACACCAAACATACACCACAAAATCTTAGCCATAGTGGTACATACACCAAAAGTACACCACAAACTGTTAGTTCTCAAAGCATGGCACCAAATAAGCACCACAAACTGTTAGTTCTCAATGCATGGCACCAAACAAGCACCACAAACTGTTAGTTCTCAAAGCATGGCACCAAATAAGCACCACAAACTGTTAGTTCTCAATGCATGGCACCAAACAAGCACCACAAACTGTTAGTTCTCAAAGCATGGCACCAAATAAGCACCACAAACTGTTAGTTCTCAATGCATGGCACCAAATATGCACCACAAACTGGTAGTTCTCAAAGCATTGGGCCAAAATGTAACAGGACACCGTTTGTTGCATTGTGGGACAGTTTGAATTCTAACTGCCACTCTCTCACTTGATTCTGTTGATGCTTGAAGTTAGAGAACTGCAAGCTGTTTCTGGAGTGGTTTTCCTTCCAAAATCATGCATTTCAAGTTAAATTTAATTAATGGAAGTAACCTTCCTATGAAGTATGAAGCCTACCATGGATAAAGACACAGAAAGCTATACTGATGGTGATCAGAATTTATAGATGAACATGGTAAGCTGTACTTTCTATTATTTTTCCATTGTGTGTATGATATGAATGGTGGTCGAATGATGTTGTGGTGAACCACTGTATTAGTTTTTGCCATGTGAAACAGATATGAGTTGTATTACTACCTCAATGGATTATGGTTGTATATGTATTGTTTGTTTATAACAAACTCCAAATATGAAGTCCTAGAAATTGTTTCAGATAAGGGGAAATTCCTTCGTCTGAAAGGAAAAGTATGGAAGTATTTTAAAGATTATAATTCTTGCCAGCACTGATATTCATGGATAGTTTTCAGTAAACATGCCGAATAAACAAAACCTGTAATAATTTCATTGAATTTGGTATAGCCACATTGTGCACATTTTACTGTCAGATCAGGTTTGGTGTATTTTGATTGTGACAATCATTGACAGAGTGGTGATAACTTAGTGCAGTTTTTAGATTATTTTTTTAGTGTAAATAAACAATCTTTTTCGAAGGTTTGCCACTGATAAATGAACTTCATATGTGAGATTTCAGATTGAAACTATAACTTCACAGTATAAATAAATTAGGCCTAATTACTGCTCCTTTATGATTGTGTATGCCGTTTCTAAAATTGTATCATTAATTGATGTACTCAATGTATTAATTAATTTTCAGATGGGGCCTTATTGATGAGTACTCAAGAGACCGGGAGTACTGACCTGTGCTTCAAGTCCACTGCATCTAATACATCAAGCAAATTAAGGTTCAATTCCAGAAGTATGTTCTGCCCCAACAGTTAAAGATAAGTGCAAGTTATCAGATCCAATAAGCGCAAATTATCAGACAACTCTATGTAGCCTTGATAAATTCTTCAATTTCATTTAATGTGGAATTATAAGCCTCTAACCTCACAATAAAGCTAAACAGTGTATATGATTGTCATTTTATCTACCCCATGCTCTTTCATGTGAAATTTGTAGCATGATGATGTCATCAAAATATTGGGTCTGTACAATACAAATAGGAATTTTTGTACCAGTGAAAAGGTAAAAAACAATGCCATTTTGAGTGAACATCATCCAAATTCAGGAATAAACAAAACGTACAGACCATTAATTTGAAATGCGAGTCATCAATTTTTTTTTGGATTTTTACAAAATTTGCATTTGTGAAGAGAATCAAACACGGTAGCATTTTATTGAAAAATGAGAAGATAACAAAAACACTTTACCTTGAAGCCCCTCTTTAACTAAACGTTTCAATAATTATATGTGTAGCTTACAGCAAAACGACTAATTTATGTATTCCATGTCAGCATTATACACGTGTATGATCACTGCAGCTGATCCTTTAGTATTAAACCAAGTTATACTCATCCTTTTTTGTTATTTATTTGATATGTGTAGAAAAGCAATATTGTTGTTTTATTGGTTGCCAAGATTCCCAGCTGGGTATAAACTTTGCTCATGCAAAAGGGTTCTGCTTCTGTTGTCGGCCCAATTGTACTAACTTGGCTCAGGTATTACATTTTGAAATCTATGTTCAAACTCTTCCATGTTTTAATTGAACAACTACAAAGTGTGTATAAGTTTTGCACTAAGCAACAACAGGAATTTGTTTGTTTCTTAATAAAAACATGTATAATTCGTCTTAAATGCAATTTCCTCCACTTTTTGTATCAATTTCATCGATTATAATGATTGGGCTCATCTACATGTAAAGGTGTTTAAGTTCATTTTATACTAAACATGAAGGAGAGAATGATATTTGGAAAAACATTAGGTGCACGTAATATGAAAAATATGAATATTGAACATTGACCAAAAGCGCACCAAAACAGCACCCGGTGTGTGGTGCTCTTTTGGTGCTAATAATTGGAACGCACCACTGGCACCCCATATCTGCACCAAAACAGCACCCCACGTGTGGTGCTCTATTGGTGCTAATTTAAATAATTGGAACGCACGACAATGGCACCCCATATCTGCACCAAAACAGCACCCCATGTGTAGTGCTCTTTTGGTGCTAATTAGGTAAGTTTTATATTACAATGAGCTGAAAATTGATCACTACACCACCAGTACCCTTCCCCAGTGAAATCCTGTATATGTGTATAATAGTCCAACTAGAAGGACTATTTATCTCCACGATGAGTACTACTGCAGTAACAGTGTGAAGGGCTACCACTAAGAACCTTCATTAGGCAATGAGTTAGTATGCCAACTACTAGCTGTCTGCCCACAGTCTGCCATTTTGGAAGTCAAATAGCACAACACACTCAGATCATGCTAAAAATATAAGCTACCCAGATCTCAAACATGTCAAACTTCACTGGCGTACATGTCCAAGTTTTATGTTTACTCGCATGTAATGACTATACTATTAGCGCATCGATATGCGGTGATCGCGCATTGATATGCGGTGATCGCGCATCGATATGCAGTGATCGCGCATCGATATGCGGCAATCGCACATCGATATGCGGCGATCGCACATCGATATGCGGTGATCTCGCAAGTGGTGGAATGTTTGTCTGACAGCCGGGTAATTTGAGCAAAAGTGACGTCAGTATGTGTGTTAACTGCAATGCACACTGTACAGTAACACACACAATCCACTTCCCAAAATGGCATAACCAAGATTTATTGTGGGTGATGACGTGAGATGAATTGGGACATTAGGGTGGTGCTTGCCTAAATATGCCTTGTTCAACTTTCTTACCAAGCGGGGGTTCAGCACATTCGCATACGTCACATCCATCCTCGCCCTTGGCCCAACCATGTCTGCAGTGCAAATAGCACAAGACTGGACGACAACCTAACAACATAAAAAAGAAGAGACAAAGATATGGTTGATATTAAGTTACTTCAAATGTAATATTCACTGAGGCATGTTACAGTTACTTAATCGTTTAGAGACCATTCATTTCTGTATAATCATCACTGTCTGCCTGATATGGTCTTTAAAGGTTTAAGCACAAGGTAATGACATTTGCAGAGCAAGATACACAAATGTTTGACAGCTTAGAATCTAGATAATTGTAATTGTAATAATTATTTTTTTCCCAACAAAAAATTAAATGATGTGGAGTTTGTTATGACTTAATCTCAACGTCTCGAGAAGTATGCTCTGCTTATCTTCAGGAGACACCTGCTAATGCTAAGGCTCAAGTAGAGCTGTGGAGGATCCACTCCTTCATTCTAAAGAAGCAAACACAGCTGATGATGTGCCTTTTCTATTGCTGCACCTTGGATGCATTTAGTATTCTCTTCACCACATTCTACAATCTCCTTCAGTCCGTGTTTAAAATGTCTCTTAACTTTGAACTGTTTTCAAGAGTTTAATGTACGGACCTATGATGATGACCAGTGGATTGGGTCCTTATAAATTTAATGATTGATTGATTAATTGATTGATTGATTAAACACGAACCTTGTTTACAGACATGACCACACCCATTAGAGCAACACAGTTCTCCTTCCCCACATGGGTCACTTGGTCCACATTCCTCTGAACAGATACCACCTTCTGTGACAGAAGGGCACGTCAACACTGAGGAGATTTAAATAAGAGATGCAAAATGCCTCAGCTCAATGGAAGAAAAACATAATTTATACTTTTTGTTAAAGACGACAGTGTACAGTCCAATGATAAGATAAGATAAGATACAAACTTTATTATTCCACACTGGGAAAATTAAAATTGGCCTTGATTCAAACATTACAGACACAAACACTAAATTTAGTACAATAAATAACAGACAGATGGATTAAACTGATAAAAGAACAAATAAAAATCAATAAGTATAAAAATATATATATTTAAGGTAGGATTAAAAAGATTCCTAATTATTTCTAATTTGTCATGTTAGTGCAAAAACGTTGTATCTCAATTGTGTAAAAACTTTGTATCTGGCATGAAAATGCTCCGTGCATTAAAGTCAAATCTTGGCACATACTTTTTGTGTGTGTACATCCGGGCTATTTCAAACTCACGCGAAATGTAAGTGCTGTTTTTGGAGATATAACATTTTTGCATTGACATGATGATCTTTATAATAATTGGTTTTATGTAGACATTTGGGTACAAATTAGTAAAACTTTTCCACATAAAAATTGACATAATATGTATCTTGCCTGCCTGAAAAACCTATAGAATGCTCATGGTAATTTGTATATGATCAAGGTCCATACAGATAGTTTCAATTACCCAAGGGAGGGGCAGCACAGGCACAGATGTCACAACCGTTGTCATCCTTGGCAAGACCATTAGGGCATTCGAGCTGACACACTATCTCTGGACAACCTGCAGTCAAAAGATCACATAGAAAAGTTAAAACAGTTTTTAACGCAATAACACAAACATGAGAAAGGTAGCCTAATTTTGCTCTCAGTGCGGATTTCTGGACTCACCTGTGGGTGGATCTTTACAGGCACAGATTTCACAGTTCATTTCATTGGTTGCCCATCCATACTGACAAGGCAATCTACACAAGACCGGTTCACATCCTGAAAGGGGTGGGGGTATGGCATCAGACATGTTAATAATAATCATATTACTTCTTTAGCACACATTAGGTGGACGAGTCAAAGTGAAATTATCATTAATTACTAGCAGATCTTTCTGATAATGAAGTTAACGAACCCTCAAAAGCGCTTAACATTGTACCCTGCAGGTCTGGAGATACCCATGTAGAGAATATGATGAAGAAATGTTCAGTTTTTAAATATGGAAGGAAAACCCCAAGTAGGAAAAAACCAACACAATCAGGTAGGGACTGAAAACCCAATTTAAATGCAAGGCTCCAGACTGGAAACAAATCAGAGGTCTACAGAGATGAAAAGCAGCCAAAACATTAAGACAAGAAAACCAAGTTCATAAGCCTCTTCTTCAGGTACTTCCATCTGTTCCAAAACCCAGAACTGTGCAATATGCTCCTGGCTTCTTTTCCCCATACCGCTGCACTTTGGAACTCCCTACCTATATAGACTGAGCAGGTTTTCGCGCATATTCAAATTTCTGGGACCAAGTTGGTTCCAGCAATTCTTTTTCTTCAAATACTTTACTCTAGCTTACGGCTATAAAATATTGTTGCAAAAGTAAATCTTTGTCATGAAATATATAAATGTAAAATAAAATTAACAAATCAACAAAGACAACCTGAGAATAAGACTTGACCTCTGTTTCCGGTTACTTGTAAACTTAATAATTTTACCCAACTGACGTTCATGTTATCATTAAACCTATGTAATGCTCACACAAATTTGTGTGTGATTTGCAAATAAGGTTTCTAAAAATTAAAGCCTCCTCATCCTAAGTTTTAATTTTGTTTCAATGTTAATTTGAACAAAGTATTTGTATTATATAAAAATTGAGTTGTCATTGTATTGATAAATTTTTATATATTTTAAAAGAAGACTTGATTTCATATAAATTCATTCTTCGGTCAAGTTGTTTTCTCGTTTTTGATATGAGTGAGACTTGTCTTTATTTTGTCTTCTACCAACTTCCAATCTGCCACAGTTCAAGAGAATGTGAGAAGAAGTTTCCATGTCACTTTAAACTATTTTCTTATATTCTTTGTAGCCCTCAACCTTAGCGGACTTTTTGCCTTATTTTGAGTGATTTTTCATTTAAAAAACGGTTTTATAAAAAATAAAGTGACCGTACCTTCCGTACAGACATGACCACATCCATTTGAGCAGCAAATCTGCCCTGCTGAACACGCTTTGTCGTCATAGTCACACCCCTTAACGCAGATCCCTCCAACACCTTTCTGAACAATGGGGCAAACCTTGGGAATACCCTGCCATGGGCCTCCTCTCAGGGCACCTGTTCTGGCAAGAGAGAACTCGTTAGGGAAGTCGCGGCAGGCACAGATGTCGCACCCTCTATCGTCCTTCTGGTATCCATTACGGCAGCCCAGACGGCAGCGAAGTGGTTCACAGTCTGCAAGGCGGATTTGAGAAATCATTAACAACATATCAGTTTTAAACATTTGTTGCATTTAAGGATTTGATTGTGGAGACAGATTTTAAGTTAATCTTACATGATGTAAAAGTATTAATAATAAGTTTATTAGTGTACCTCTAAGATTGTTTTTGAGGAAATAATAAAAATAGAATTTACAGCATGTTTTTTCTAAACGTGGTCTTATCTTACAGGCTTTTAAAGCAGAAACAAAATTGCTTAATAAGAGCACTACCAGTCACAAATGGTACATATATGCCTTGGCATTTTGGCTGGTAACCCTTTTTGGTAGCACAATTGTTTTGTGCTTCGGTATTTTTTTTTCTCAAGCAGATCCATGAAATTGAGTTCAGGTCCTTAGTCCCTTAATGTGATGAATTAAAATTTTGAATCAAACTTTGAATTCTATTAAACACTTTGTAACCTGAAGGCAGTACAAAAATCAAGGGATTATAATGAAAGTCACATAAAGACAGTCAAAATTAAAATATAAACATAAAAGTTGAAGTTACCAGGTGGATCAGCACATTCACATTTTCCACAGCCATTTTCGTCTTTCAGGAATCCATATTTGCAATACATACGGCACTGGGCCTCACTGCATGCTATAAACCAAAAACATTTAAATAGACTGTAATAATGAAAATAAAACTGTATTATTTTCCTAAAACACTAAAGTGTCTTGTACAACATGTCTTTTTCATGACAGTGTCTTTATATGTTTATTTGTAGGAAAAAAGAGAATTTTCCTGCTACATTGAGTACCACAAGACTTTCAAAGTGGGAAAATACATGAGATTGGGGTGCAGTTTCATGCAGCAACTAAAAGACTGGAATAAAGAAATGCTTTCACAATACAATGGGAGACTTTTGGGTTTATGCAGCAACTAAAAGACTGGAATAAAGAAATGCTTTCACAATACAATGGGAGACTTTTGGGTTTATGCAGCAACTAAAAGACTGGAATAAAGACATGCTTTCACAATACAATGGGAGACTTTTGGGTTTATGCAGCAACTAAAAGACTGGAATAAAGACATGCTTTCACAATACAATGGGAGACTTTTGGGTTTATGCAGCAACTAAAAGACTGGAATAAAGACATGCTTTCACAATACAATGGGAGACTTTTGGGTTTATGCAGCAACTAAAAGACTGGAATAAAGAAATGCTTTCACAATACAATGGGAGACTTTTGGGTTTATGCAGCAACTAAAAGACTGGAATAAAGACATGCTTTCACAATACAATGGGAGACTTTTGGGTTTATGCAGCAACTAAAAGACTGGAATAAAGACATGCTTTCACAATGCAATGGGAGACTTTTGGGTTTATGCAGCAACTAAAAGACTGGAATAAAGACATGCTTTCACAATACAATGGGAGACTTTTGGGTTTATGCAGCAACTAAAAGACTGGAATAAAGACATGCTTTCACAATACAATGGGAGACTTTTGGGTTTATGCAGCAACTAAAAGACTGGAATAAAGACATGCTTTCACAATACAATGGGAGACTTTTGGGTTTATGCAGCAACTAAAAGACTGGAATAAAGACATGCTTTCACAATACAATGGGAGACTTTTGGGTTTATGCAGCAACTAAAAGACTGGAATAAAGACATGCTTTCACAATACAATGGGAGACTTTTGGAAAGCTAAGGTGACAGCAAACTTATCAGGTAATTTAGTTGTTCTCCAAAATGCGCGTATGCCCATTGAACTATGTAAATTTACATGGCAAGTCTGCTGCCCCCTAGCGTTACAAAGTCTCCCATTGTGAAAATATCATTCATAAGTAGAGAGTAATTAAAAAAATGTGTAAGAATATTTACACACCTGGAATGCAAACATGGCCACATCCGTTTGAGCAGCATTTTTGTTCATCAGGGCACTCGCCATCAGCTCTGCAATTTTGCACACAAATGCCTCGTACCTCCGCAGAAACCAATGGACAGATACCGGCCTTTACCTCTGTTGGTTAACAAAGACAGTTGATGACAGCAGTTCACATTTACAACAAAGATGACAAAAAAGTAATGAGTAATGACAGATATGGACTTTAGACACATTCTAGTATTCACCATGAACTCTGACTGCTTCAAACTAGTTCAGACCAGTTTCTCAGATGTATTACAAGTTCACATTATGAGCTCTAAATTGCTTGGGTTCTTGATGGGTTCAAACTAGTTCTGATTCTACATTACGTGTTCTGACTAGTTGCATCAGACACATTTTATAGATGCAATATGAGTTCTGAATGGTTCAGACCCATTTCATAGATGCAATACAAGTTCTGACTGGTTCAGACCTTTTTTTTTTTTTTTTGATTACATTATTTTTATTTGCAACCTCAATATAAAAGCGGTTGGATTGAAATATACTTGATAACAAGTTCTGAATAGTTCAGACACGTGCAGACTACTTCAGACTAGTTCCAGGCATTGGTAGGTCTGATTTATTCAGACCAATTCAGACCTGTTCAGACCAGTTCTTGGGCTCACCTTCTTCATTGCATTCACAAATCTCACATCCATTACTGTCCCTCTTGAAGCCATATGTGCAAGAACGTCTGCATGAAATAAGTGAACAACCCTCACTGTCCAAAGGATCTGGGCCAATAAAAGAGGACAAATTAAATCCCTCAAAATGCATCACTAACACACAACAAACAAATGGAGCCCAGGCCTAAGGGTTAAAGAATAAAAGTATACCAAATTAATATGACTACATGTTTTGCACTAACCTCAAAAAGCCACTGGAATTTATCATCTATTTAAATACGCAAAAAATATGACTAATGAGAGTTGTTAGTTACACAAGTATATGAATATTGATGAAGATGTCTACCTTGGGGTGGAGGCTTGCACTCACAGGTACGACAGCCATTCATGTCAGTTACATAACCAAAGCGGCAGCCAAGCCGACATTTGAAAATGGGACAAGCTGTGAAGGAAGAAATGGCAGGTTTATTGAAAAGAAAGCACAACATTTGTAGATTTTCTTTTTAACAACCAAAAATAGTTATTGTATTATTTTAAATTATAAAGCAGTGATATAGAGATGAAAAAAAAAATAAAAAATAAAAAATCAATTTAACATTATTAAAAACATGTTTTTAGCAGCGTGTCTATACGTGTAAATCTTCAGCATGGATTGTGAACAAAATAGGCCATTTGCAAAAAACAGGAAAGAATAACAACACAATTTTGAAAGAAATCGCTCCAGAGAGCGCAACAGGAATCTAAATTAGAAACATTCCATACAAAACACATTGTGGGCTTCATGTTTTTAAAAACTTGAGATAACTGGTAATGGGGCAAATCTACAGAAGTGTAAAAATTAATATGTTGGACATAAATTTTCAAATATTTCACAAAATGTAATAAAAACATCTTTAAAACAAGAAAAGTAGTGTTTGGTAAACACAAATGCCCCGCAAGCTAGTCTGTTTCTTGTTGTTTGACATAGGTGGTCCAAAAACAATAGGCTTCTAGATCCTAAAACCAATCCAAACGCCAGTTTAGAGTTTATATGCCAAGTCTTTCTGAAAATATCACTGGGACCTTCTAATAATATGCCACGTCCTTCTATAGTTATCGCACAAGCAAAATGTCTTTGTTTTAGCCATAATGACCTTGACAAATAATCCAGGAGTCCAAAAACAATCGGCTTCTTTGGGATCCCGAGAACAATCCACAAACCAAATTTGGAATTGATATGACAAGTACTTCTCGAGGTTTTGCTCAGACAACATTTCGTTTGTTTTAGCCATAATGAGCTTGACATTTGGCCAAGGGTCCAAAAGTAATACAATGTAGGCTTCTTGGGGATCCCAAGAACAATCCACAAACCAAGTTTGGAATTGATATGACAAGTACTTCTCGAGGTATTGCTCAGACAACATTTCTTTTGTTTTAGCCATAATGACCTAAAAATTTGGCCTAGGGTCCAACAACGACAGACCTCTGGGGGTGGGGGGGATCCCAGGACCAATCCACATGTCAAGTACTGCTATTGTTGTTCTATTATTCCCTTTTCTGAAGAATGACCTTGTGGGGTCCATTGTTCCATTGTTGTCAGGACCCCACAAATGCCCTTCCGTCAGCCCACACACACACGTTTGTGAATCCCGCTTACCGAGGACTTCTCTTTGTTCTCCCATTGTTTGGACATTTTTTTAGCGACATCCCCATTGGGTTTGTACAGGAAAACGAAGCGAGGACGTCCTCCCTCTGTCAAACACCCGGATCCCTTTTGTTAAAGTCCTCGGTTTGAATGGATAGACACGCTCACCCACACACACAAGTGTGTATACGCCTGCAATCGTGGACCTCCTATTGTCCCTCTTTTGTTTATACTCTAACTTTTTTGCAACAGCTCCCATTGGTTTTGTACACGTTTTCCAACCGTGGACCTTTCCCGAACCGTGGACCTATTGTCCTCTTTTGTTATACAGGTCCCCAGTTTGAAGTTGTATACCTACACATCCCGGTGCGCACACCGTTGTGGGGACTTCCTATTGTTCTATTATTCCCTTTTCTAAAGAATCTGGTGTGGGGACCCAGTTTAACAAAGAAAAACGTTGTGGGGACCTTTGTTCCATTGTATAAAAGTCCCCACAGCTCTGGGTATGCCTACCTACTCACACACACACACACGTGTGTAAATACCGGCAATCGTGGACCCTCCTTTGTTCAACTCTTTGTGATAGCAACCGTGGACCACAATGCTTTCCTTTGTGATAGCAACCGTTGTCCCTTTTGTTATAGGTCCCCGGTTTGAATGTGGATACCTACCCACGGACACACAGAAGGACGAGTCGGAAACAGTATATGCCCCTTCGGTGGCTTCGCCACCGCGGGGCATAAAAAACCTATTAAACAACTAAACTTTAAAGGGAAGGTGTACGTTTGGTATTTGACATTGAAAATTAATGGCAATAAAAACTTACTTGGTTAGAAGCCTACAGCAGCTTTCGATAGTACAAAGCATTTTGAGAATAATTTCACTTCAAAGTAATGTGGTTATGGAAAAGGATATCAGGTTTTATGCCCCAAAATTTGAAACTGAAAAAGGTTTCTGTCAGAAACGTTTCTCAGATTGTGTATTCCTATTAGGGATTATTCTTCCTGCATGGACATATTCAGTCCAGACTTTCGGCGAATCTCAAAAACGCAACCATCTTTTGAAGTGAAATTTTCACATATTAATTTTATTGTATAAATCTAAATTTACATATGATTGAAGCAATCGAACGATTCCAAAAACCAAAGGTATACTTTGCCTTTAAGAGAAAAGCAGACAAGGATCAAATTTTTTTTTTTAAGAGAAAAAAAAACATTGCTTACCAGAGGTGCATATTTTGTCACAGCCATTACTACAGCATTTCTTATCACTTGGGCATGTTGAATCGTCTTCACATTCTTCAACACAAATACCACCTTGCTCCAGTTCCTCAATTATTGGACATTCACCAGGCTTGTCGACTGTTACATAATCAAAAGGATCAAAAAGTATCCGTTTAAATTTTTTTTTAATTTCAATGGCTGTATTTTCTGTCTAAAATTTACTAGAGCGGTATTATTGCTGCCAGCATGCCAGAAACACTGCAGCAAACCCCATATTTTTACGGTAAGTGTACTGGATTTTTGTTTACACAAAAACGGGACCAACGGCTTTACATCCTATGTGAAAGACAAAGCAATATTTATTAGGTGCCTTGCTTAGGGACGCAAGTGTCAAGAAATCAAACCCACACTCTGCTACTCAGAAACACCACAGCTCGAGTCCAGTGCAGTTGACCGCTTGGCCACGACAGTGCCAATAAATGTCTGATAAATAAAAAATGTATAAATTGTTGTTTGCTATAATCCCTGGCTATACGGCAGTATACAGTTGCAGACTTGACTCCCCCCGCCATAGCTCAGTTTGTGGAGGTTGTAGATTTAAATTCTATTCTAGTAATTTTGTCTTTGTTCACCCAATGATATTCTAATTTAAAGTCACAATTACATGATCAAACATCATTCCAGAAAGAAATAAAACATTATTTAGTACAAAGGTCGAACTGATACAAATTGTTCTATGAAATATTTGCTATCAAAAATGCTGTCAATTTCCAAAATTAAGTTTTAAAACCAGATTACTTAAAATTGACTGTACAAGTTATGTGCATATTTTAACCCTAGCAATTTAGTGTCTTTCACACGTTTAGGAAATGTATGTCGGACCAACGGATCGCCTAAATGTTTGAATGCTCACGAGACTTGCAGAATCCATTGCGTGGACCCAATCAGTTGTGATACTTACCTGGTGCTGGCAAGCATTGGCAGATTTCACAACCCTTGCTGTTTTGGGCAAAGCCCCATCGGCAACCAAGACGACACATTACTGGAGTACAAGCTGAAAGAACAAAACAAGCAACTGATAAATAATCATTCAACCAAAACAAATTAATCATTGAAAATCACAAGATGTATTAGAATCAGATCTTACTAGTCCTTTACTCAAATATCTTACCTGTCTGGCATGTTTGATGTGCGCACCCATTGAAGCAACACTTCATGCTACGATCTTGACAGTCACCATCAGACTCACAGTTGTTGACACATATCCCTAAGGTACCTCCTTCAGCCACAGCAGGACACTTTCCAAAGTTCACTACATTCCACAGAAGACAAACAAACATGTGGATTCAGTCAACAATTTAATAAACTTAATAGTAATAGATCTTATACAGCACTTTATCACATCCCAACAGGCTTACAACATCACTCAATAATTGTTATTACAGTTATGCAGAGCAATGTTTGAATTATAACACCCATTTATATACGACATTGTATGGGTTAACAAGGTGATGTCGCACAATCTGCAGTCAACCACTCCAGACACCCAAGGGAAACCCCTCTTCTTCTAACGATAAATATACTGGGCTCATTTACGTACATTAAAACTAGGCAACACATGGGACTTACTGAGAGGTGGTGTACATCTACAGATGTCACAGCCATTAGCATCCTTCAGATATCCAGCAGGACAAGCCATTCTACATGTCACAGCAGGGCATGCTAAAAACAAAACGCAATTCAAACATATGTCATTATTTGAAAAAGTGAACCGGTCCTATCCTTCGCATAAAAAACATCAGTCCAAAGCATTTTTTTTTAACTGACCAGTACATTTATGCAGCAAAAGGTGTGGACAATACGCTGATGTCTAATGAACAGTTAATTTGCCAAGTCTTGCAACTTACTTTTCAGCATTTGAAAGTGTAAAATGATATAACAAATAATTTTGGATATTGTATTAGTCAGGTTTGTTTTACTTTTTGAATAATTATAAAGTTAAACCCCCAAGTTTTCCAAAGCATTCCTACTTAAGAAACATTAATATTCCAACAAAGATTCACAGATAAAAACTAAATTTACTGCACACTTACTTTGAGTGCAGACCATTGCACAGCCGTTGTTACAGCATTTCTGTTCGTCCATACAATCCAGATCTACGGAACAGGTCGACACACATGTCCCTCTGGCTTCCTTCATTGGGGGACAGACACCAGGGAGGCTTGTTCTGCTGCCCGTTCTAAGGAATGACTTTCTAGGTTCGAAGCAACGACAAATCTCACAGCCTTTGTCGTCCCGCTGGAAGCCATATTGACAACCCATGCGACATGTGATTCCGTCACAGCCTGTGCATATTAAATGCGTAGATTGATATAGGGCCTTAACTTTTAACAGGCAACTTAGAGACAACTAACTGTACACTACATGGAATTGGAACCCATTGGTAGCACAGGAGCTTGCCTGTAAATTGCCTGGTGTGGTTGAGTTTACACACATATCTCAAAGGACACACAATAGGGAAAAAATCAATAGAGTCACATTTATTATGACTCCGACTCAAAATCGAAGTATAACTTGGACTCAATGTTTGGGACTCCGGACTTAACAGCAAATTATTTAAACAAGTTAATTCCAAACCCCCTTGTCTCCAAATTCATTGTTTACCAATAGACTGTGCAAGTCTCGCGCGTATCCGAACGAGAAAACACGTCAAACGAAGAACATTTTTATTTCTGAAATCAAATCTTTGTTTTAAATTATATCTCATGACAAAATCTGAACAACAAAAATAAATCATTACAATTTTATGAAATTAGTTTTAGCTTTTTAAAAAAATACGCCAAAGTGTGTTAATTATTATTAAAAACAAATTAAAACTCTGGGACAAGGATGCTTTTTTGATGTTAACTTTTTAGAAACCCCTAGCCCTTACGCAGATTCGTTAAGGTCAAACAGGTCTTAAATTGACCCGTATCGCAGTTTAAAGAGGAATGCCGACCCCTCAACACCATACTGCAATGAAAAGGGTTCGCTTTGCAATTACAGCATCTGGCGATTATAATCGCGCATCCAAAACAAGCTTTTACATAAGTTTTATGATCGGAGGTGAGCACAAAATTCTTAATTTTTGCAATAACCGGAAGCTGAGGTCAAGTTTAATTCTCGGGTTTTCTTCGTTATATTGTTGAATTGATTTTACTTTCATATTTTGTATATCATATTAGTATTACATTCCCAACAACATGTATAATTTTCTAGGTCATAAACTACGTTAAACTAAAATAATTGACGAAACAAAATCTCGCCCACGTAAAACTCCATATGGTTGGGACCACTATGGTCCCGGAAGTTCGAATGCGCGCGTGACTTGCACAGTCTATTGCTTTTTCTGTATGCTTTCTGCTTCTCTCTCCCCCCCTCTCTCTCTCTCTCCCCCCCTCTCTCTCTCTCTCTCTCTCTCTCTCTCTCTCTCAATTCATGTATTTCCACTTGACTGCTTCTGTTCACTTGACTGCTTCTGTTCACTTGACTGCTTCTGTTCACTTGACTGCTTCTGTTCACTTGTCTGTTTATGTGTGTTGTGATGTCCTTTAGCCTTCGAAAAAGACTCTGCTAGGGTCGAAACGTCAAGCCATTCACTATTTTTTGCATTCATACCATGGGTCCTTTTGGTTGGTAAGCAGTTTGCAACAGCTAATTCTATTGTCTCAAGTTAATTTCTTGTAAAATAGTAAAAAGTGTAGTGAAATTTCCCTTTTAAGTGGACTCAATCCTGGAACCCATGGATCAAGGACTGGGCTACAGGACGGGTAGTCACTCAGTACAGAGGGTTCTGCTTACCTGGGGGCAATTTGCACTTGCAGATCTCACAGCCATCATTGTCTGTATCAAAGCCATGTTCACAGAACATTCTACACCGAACAGGCTCACAACCTGTAGAGTAATGTTAAATAAAAGCAACCTCTGTATCACTGTACAGACATTTGATACATTTTTCTGTAAGTAGCGAGCAGGATACTGGGAAACATTTACCCTTGTGTTTCATAGAGGCACTTTTAGCCAGGTAAGGCACAATTGGCTTACCAGAATAAGGTTATCAGGCAAAACACCATTTCATGCATGTGACTGGTTCCCTCTGTTAAGCAATATGAAGTCAGGCATAGTTTTTTCCATATCAACAAATGTCCTACTCTTAAAAACATTTGCAAGTGAGTTGACTGCCATGGCCATCCAAAACATTTAAATGTATGGGGCGAGTTGTGTATGGTGGTGCAACTGTTCACAGAACTATCTGTGTACTGTGTATTGTGTAGACTTCTTCACCATTTTATATTACAATAATTGCATGCTGGCAGAGTGCATACTAACATTCAAAACCACAGTGGATAATTTTGAATTGTCAGACAGTTGAATGAGTGACTGTGTACTGTGCAGATGCATTCATCGCATGATATCATACAATTTCAGGCTAGCATAAGTTATTTATCTTTCATAATAACCACAGCGGATGTTTGAATGGTTAGACAGCTGGGGGTAATTGACTCTGTACTTGTGCAGTATGTATAAATGCATTCACTACATGATACTATTGTAGGCTGGCATTATTCATCCATTATTCATAACCACAATGGATGATATTGAATGATAAGTAGGGTCAACTGTGTACTGTGTCACCACATGATATAATATTGTAGGCTGGCAATAGTTTGTCTATCAATCAGAACTACAGTGGATGATATTGAATGGTAAACCAGTAGGAGGGTTGACTGTGTACTGTGTCACCACATGATATAATATTGTAGGCTGGTAATAGTTTGTCTATCAATCAGAACTACAGTGGATGATATTGAATGGTAAACCAGTAGGAGGGTTGACTGTACTGTGTCACCACATGATATAATATTGTAGGCTGGCATAGTTTATCTACCAATCAGAACTACAGTGGATGATATTGGAATAAATAGTTCAGTGGTAATCAAAGTCTGCGAAACACAAACAAAATGGTTTTGCAAAAAGGACTAAAATGAGTCTTACCTTTCACGCAAGTTTTCCCGCATCCATTGCTGCAACATATCTCACCATCATTCACACATTCATTATTGACGTCACAGCCAATGACACAAATGCCAACACTTTCGATGGCCGGACAAACCTTGGAGGAACCTGAGTTGGGGGAGATTCAGTCAAGCTGTGAAAACCATTTCAAATATTATGAACAATTCAACCAACGTGAATCAGACATTTTAATTTCTGTTTTATTTCTGTGACTTGGGGCGATATGACTGGCTCCTCTACTTACTACCTATGTGCAGTCCAACACATCGACACTCTTCACAGCCGTTCTCATCCCTGGCAAATCCTCCAAAAGGCCTGCAATTGATTCGACACTGAATCCTTGAACATCCTGTCAACAAAAAAACACCATGAAATAGGAAATACTCAAGATTCATGAAATCAAAGATCAAATCCACAAATGATCAATTATGGATAGATATTATTCCTACAAAGACAAGATAATGATCAAGAGTACGTTGTAGAAATACTCTTTGTAGATTTTGTTTTTGACAGACCCAAAGCTGGATGACTGGTTCTGAAAACTACATGACGTTCCCGTCAGTATGCCCCGATCACCTCTGGAGACAAATAATATTTTCCTACCTTGGCAAGATTCAAAACTTGATATCAGTGGCACAACCAGACATTTTTATTTGGGGGGGGAGGTGCAATGACAATAATTTGGAGGGCTATTTAATGTATCAAACCATTTATTTGTGTATTTTTGTTATATCATTTGGGGGCAAGAGAGGAGGGGCAAGTACACTGAGGAGGGGGGGGGGGGCAAACGTAACATGAGTAACCAATGTAGCATGAGTAACCAATGTAACATGAGTGACCAATGTAATGTGAGGAGTCTCTGTTTTAGTTGATGTTAGTTAATTGTAAATACATTATCTAAAGTTGTTCTCTCTCCGCTGAGGATGCGGGGTGGCGCCCTTTAAATTCTAGTGACCCCCCGGCCCCTCACCGCCTGCACAATCTTCAACAGGTGAGGATGCCAAACTTTCTCCGTAGTTTTAAACATTTTATTTGATCTTTATATTGCAATATTATCAACTCATGCTTATGTTCTTTATAACCACAAATATTTATAGATTCATATTGTGTTGTAGATTTTGGGAATTCCGTTGCCTAAAATGTGTAATTTTACGATTGGAAAACTTGGGTAGGTCACAAAAATGAGGTGACGCTTAAGAAATACAATACACGTGTGTTGGTTAGCGTTGTAGGCTATGGATAGTGTTGCTGTACACGGTACACGGTACACGGTACACGCGTAGGCGTGTGAGTTAATGTTAACGTTGCTATGGACGGACGGATGTATGTTTGGCAATGGCTCTGTTGGACATTGGGGGAATGAGTGTGTATTTCTCAGTGTGTGGAAGTTGTGTAAGTGAAGTTGGGCGCTCAACGATGTATGTTTGTGTCACATATCCCCATTGCCCAGTACTGCTATGCCATTAATATATCCAAGTGTAGTGTCTATTTGAGATTTTATATTGATATTGATAGATGAGGCCTTTAGTATATTGTCGTACTACTAGTGAGCAGGAGTTTAATAATGCTATATTATAATAGATGCACCAATGAGATAATAGTATTTGTAAGGCATGTAACTTGGATTTTATACGACACACTTGAGGATTATATTTTGGTTCTAATGTATTTTTGTGTATTCTTTACCGCCTGCACAATCTTCAACAGATCCATTGTGCAGGTTAGGTCACTTCAGTTGTAAAAATTAAAGATCAACCCATAGCGGAGAGAGAAAGCAGAACCTGTGTGCCACACTTCAGTCATTTAAACTATAAATCTTACTGCCGCTTTGGACCCCCCATCACACTACACTAGACCTCGGAACACGATCCCCCCTTCTTACAGTAACATGAGTGACCAATGTAACATGAGTGACCAATGTAACATGAGTAACCAATGTAACATGAGTGACCAATCCAATGTAACATGAGTGACCAATGTAACATGAGTAACCAATGTAACATGAGTAACCAATGTAACATGAGTAACCAATGTAACATGAATGACCAATGTAACATGAGTGACCAATGTAACATGAGTAACCAATGTAACATGAGTAACCAATGTAACATGAGTAACCAATGTAACATGAGTAACCAATGTAACATGAGTCCACTTAAGACTTGAGCCTACCTGGGACACAGATGCGACCACACCCATTAGAGCAACATTTCTCCCCAACTCCACACCCTCCATCACTCATGCACTCGATGTTACATGTTCCAACTTGGCCCCCTAATAAGACATCTGGGCACACACCATGCCTGTCAACTGATAGGTTGAAGAAAAAGGAAAAAACTAGATTTAACAGAAATACATACAAATATAATTTTCTAAAACAATACTCGTGTTTATATACCACAAGTGCAGTTTTGAGAAAGTATGATGTGACACTCCATATGCCAAAACCATGATACTTCCTCTCCAAACTCCAAACCGGTTTTAATTTTTTTATAATGAGAATAAGAAAGAGCTTTCACATTTACACCTAATAAGGGCCTATAATAAACATAAGTATAAATCTCAACATACAGAACGTTTCAGACATCACATGTTTCGGTCATCTTCACTTATAAAGGCATATTCACTATTCCTGAAAAGTGTTTGACTTTGGTGTGGGGCATCACATGGAGATTGTTGTAACATCTACTTATTTTACCTTAAAAGATGATTGAGTAGCTTAGTTTGCTTTACCTGGTTCCACACATTCACATATATCACAACCATTCCCGTCTTTGACGTAACCATCTAGGCAGGATAAACGGCACCTAACAGGTTCACAATCTGTGGAGGGAAAAACAAGGTAGTGTATATCTTGTCAGTGTCATGGGGGATTTGCCCAGTGTGTGCATTCCTCATCTGGGCTGATCTCCCGACGATAGCGGAAGCAACCTCGTAGCTATAGGAGTAGGGCTGAAGTAAGTTGATTAAAAAGAAGGTGCAATAAGACGGATTTCTACACAATTCACCGTATGGGGGACAGAATTCACTTGCCACACTGGAACCGCCTTTCTTTTAGTAAATTACCTTATTAAGCCAGCAAACCAGGCACGATTATTAAGAAACTGACTGAATAGTTAGAACTATCAAAGACAGATCGTACAGTGTGGCTGGTGTTAATAATGTCTTTTAAATAATGGGAACATTAACTTTACAATAAGTGACTTTTTAAAATCACAAATATAATAATATATAAATTTTCAATTTTTTTAAACTCTTTTCTTTTGGTAAATCTTCAACTGACCTTTTCCACTCTGAATGGTTGTAGATTCATTTTTTGGTACATTGTGATCTAGGGAGTGGATAAAAGAACAAAGTCATTAATTCAATGAGTCTGTTAGTGTTATTAGGAAAACAATTCAGTTGATTGGTAGCTCCGACTTTCAACTCCAACCCTACTACAACTACTACAAATGTGACCAATTACTAGAAAAGTAGAGGCGAGCAAGGACAATTATAGGCCACACTACCTGGCTTGGTAACAAAAGTTTTTTTTAATTAAAAAATACAGGACCATCAGTTTATACTCACTCAGCTGTCAGACATCGGAATTTTGAACATTTTTAAACGAACTGTAAATTAATTACTCTATTATCTATACTACATGACGTACTAAGTCTAAGTTAATAATGATTTATTTGTTTAATTATTTAAGTTTTAACGAATAAAATGTGTACAATTTTCATGATTTTAAAACAAGTAAAAATCCTCAGAAGTTACCCACATCAGTCAAGGAGACTGACCATAGACGAACCTCTAGCCCAACTTGTTGGGCTGTTATGGCTCTCTTTTTAAAATAAATAACATCGGTCATATAAGACCGATGGGATGTTTAATTTAAAAGAGAGCCATCCCCGCATAACACAGCCCAACATTCAACAAGAAAGGTGGGATAAAGTCTTAAAGAAGGACCGTTCTAGTGCTACCTTCATGCACTGACCATGCCTAGCCCACTTGACCCTACGGGTCAGTCGGCAGTTTAAATTAGCTAAATGTGTTCACCTAGTTAGCTCTTGACTTACTCCGAACATAGAGAAAGGACACAGAATTCCTTTCTCTATGCTCCGAATTACTTTGCTCGATGTGTACTGGGCGCGGCCATTTTGGAATGATCCCAATGCCAAACAAATACACCGATCCATTAAGCCACGCCCATTTCTCATTGACCAATCACAACCGCGAAATCTGATCACCATTTGAGCCGTTTGGTGATCTTTGCACTAATGGTGATCGGGTTTCGCGGCTGTGATTGGTCAACTCGTAAGGAGGCGGGGCTTAATGGATCGATCAATTACGTCATCAGCCGGCCGGGTCGCGTGGGCGCGCGGAGCGAGGGTACGGGTGCGAACATTTCAATCCGCTCCCCTCAGCCTAGACTTGACCCAAGTCGAACTTTCGTCGAGTCCTTGGTCGTCTGACACTGCGTCGCACGCAGCTTTATTTCACCACTTTGTTGTGCGCTCTCGCTCGACAGGAAAGTGCCAATCAACTCTGCTATCGAAAGGGTTAGCAACTCTGGGTTGGCATTTAATTGGTACACATTAAAAAAGCTCATCAGAGCTAGCATGTACCGTTGCCTCGGTTGTTAGCACGAAACCCGACTTGAACCAAGTCTACCCTCAAACCGGCCGCCCCATGACGTCGTGGTATAATTGGCATGATTGTTTTTTAGGTGTTCGGGCCTTCCGCCCGAACAACTCTTTGTTATTAGGTTTTCGGGCCTTACGCCCGAACAACTCTTTGTTATTAGGTTTTCGGGCCTTACGCCCGAACAACTCTTTGTTTTTGTCCGGGTTTTTACTTCTTCTTTGTTTTGCTTATTCTTCTCCCCGAGCTTTGTCCGCGAGCAAACGCATACTTGCGAACCTTTGATCAACTTGAAACTTTATGTGAAGTTAGAACATAACTAGCAGAAGCCGAGAAAGTTGTGACGTCACGATTACGTCATCGGGTGTCAAATTACAAGCCATTTAAGTTCGAAAAGTTCCCTCTTGTCAATGCCTGTATGTCTCTGAATGTTAAAGCTACATTGTTCATATTTGGGCATATGATAGATCGAGACACGGGCAACATTTGAAAAGTTAACGCCAAAATCGTCCGACCTTAACTTCCGGGTCGTTACCCTAGATCGAAGTTCGCCTTCGTTTTTTTCCTTCAAAAAACCACTTTCGAGCTTATCTACGGAATAACTCAAGATTGAGATTGAATTGAACAATGAAACTCAACAGATAGTTGAACCTCACTATCAAGACGACACAAACCTATTTACGTCATGATGACGTCATCGGGCATCGAATTATAATAAATCAAAGTTTAATATTTCTAAAACGCATAACTCATGAACCATTTGTTTGTTTTTTATAATCTACACATCATCGGATAGCTCATTTAAAGTTCTACAAATGCTACACAGAACCCGTACAACATTTGAACTTACTTCCGGTTCAAATCGGAAGTTGAAAATTTCTTATTATCCTATCTTATATATATCTTTAAAACTACTGATCATTTCAGCATAATTTTTGTATCAGGGTGTAGAACGTTAGTCCTGCTCAAACTTTTGAACACAGACATGACAACATTTTGACCTTAATATATGGTCAAAACCGGACAATAAAGCGCACCTACCCACTCGTACCACCCCCACTTTGATTGACAAAACATTATGTACACACATGGTACACATAACGTTGAAACTGATGGAAGCTGCAGTTCACACGCTGACTGTGTACGTGCACTGTCGTCGTCATTGTTGTTTCATTTGGCGGGAAGCGCGCTGGCGGGAAGCGCGCTGGCGGGAATCACAATTTTCAACAGCGCCCTCCTTGTGGGATATTTATTAAATAGCGCTGATAAATAAAATCGTTTTTTGGGGCTTATCTACGGAATAACTCAAGATTGAAATTGAATTGAACATTGAAACTCATAAGATAGTTGAACCTCAGAATCAAGACGACACAGTTTTAGAAACGTCATGATGACGTCATCGGGTATTGAATTTCATTAAATCAAAGTTTAATATTTTGTAAAAGTCATAATTAATAAACCAATTATTGGATTTTTACAATGTCTGTGGCGAAGTTTATGACAATCATTTCGAAATTGGTATACATAATGACCTTTATGCAGACAACATAATGTGTGGAGTTTCAGATTGATGACGTCATCGTGTGTCACGTGGTAATACCTTTAAGTTTTACTTTTTGAAGCCTTGTATCTAAAAAAAAAAAAAAAGTTTGACTGAGTTGAAACTTGGCTTATATATAGACAGTGATATTGACTTCGTGAAGACGTCTTTCCTTTTTTTTTTACAAATATTTGAAATTTTGACCAATCCCCCCTACGGGTATTTATTGACCCGCTGTCAAACCACGGGATAAACACACAATACGCGATCTAAATCAGTTAAACGGTGAGCGAATCAACCGCAAGGTTCAAAGTCCATCAAACATGCTTGTGGTCTAGTCTCTGTTCAAGGTTCGCGCAACCTGATTTTGACAAAACGCTTTGTTAGTCTCTAAAACAGCCGTCCATGCAAACCTCGTTAACAATCAAATGCTAGGCTTTTGATCGTGTTTTTTTTTTAGACTTTTGCTAAAGTGTGTAGTTTGTTACGCACCTCAAAACAGTAATAGCACCAAAGTTCAACTTAATGAAATAGCTCACGCATTGAGACAGCACTGACCCCAGCGCTACCCGAACACCTAGTGTTTGTTGTCACAAACACGTTAAGGCTAGTTGTTCGGGGTTTTTCTTCTTCTTTGTTTTGCTTATTCTTCTCAGTGGGCTTTGTCCGCAAGCAAACGCATACTCGCGAATCTTTGATCAACTCGAAACTTAATGTGAAGTTAGAACATAACTAGGAGAAGCCGAGTAAGTTGTGACGTCACGATTACGTCAACAGGTGTCAAATTACAAGCCATTTTAGCTCAAAAAGTGCCCTCATGCCAATGCCTGTATGTCTCTGAATATTAAAGCTACAGTATTCATATTTGGGCATATGATAGTTCAAGGTACGGGCAACATTTGAAAAGTTAACGCCAAATTCACTTGACCTTTACTTCCAGTCGTACCGGAAGGTCAAAGTTTGACTTTCTGCAATTCTTAACAAAAAATCATTTCCTGGCAAAATTATTAACTTCTGTTTAACTGATCAACTTCAAATTTACACCATGTTAGAACCTTGATGAAACCTCCATCAAGTTGTTGTGACGTCATGATGACGTCATCAGGTGTTGAAATACAGTAAATCAAAATTTTATATTTCAAAAAATCATAACTCAATCACTTCTGAATGGATTGCTACAATCAATACATCATCGGACAGGTCTTATAAAACCCAACAAATGCTACACAAAGAGTTACCCCGTTTGTAATTGACCTCCAGCTCAAAATGTAAGTTGAACATTTCGTTAGTATTAGCATGGAGGAAGAAATAGGTAGTAACAGACCAACGTGGCGCGCAACCGTAGTTGTTTCATGTTTTGACACGCCACAGGTCATCGTGCTTACAACGTAGTTCAATCTTATCAATGGCGTACTATTAAGATTATAGATCTAAATACCGCTTATATTCAGCGTCTAATTGTTCCCCTATTCGCCCTTCTCATGGCTTAATGATCAATATGGAATTGAAGACGAAGTTTCACTGAGATGACCACCTGCTTCAGTGATTCGTATGACTTGTAATTGTTTGAGAAAATGCAAGCAGAAAAAGACGAACATTGGTTATGTGTTTATCAAACACCGAGAAGCAGAGACTTGACATCAGCTCATGAAGGGTGTTTCGGACGGCGTCCACGGCAGTGTTTATCGATGCTATATCGGTGCCACACGGTGATAAAATGGTAAGCTTTGTGTGAAAATCATTGCTTTTCAAAATGAGTATTTATTTAATGCACAGTTATGTTATAAAGTTTATCCTTTATCATCAAGTGGTGGCGTTGGTGATGTTTTTAAAACTAAGGAACGTTTAGTGTGATCGTCGAGGAGGTAGAATTGGGCAATGGGGGATTGGTATGATTGTTGGCTGTGTCACTAAAGTCAGAAAATGGTCCGACTGATGAATGTTTTTCGGCAACTTTGTATTATGACATATTTATAGAAACCTGTGATGACGTTTGTGTTAAGTAAAGTAGGTTTTGTTTATAAGTTGTTCACTTCCAAAACAATATGTGCACCTACCACTAACTTTTTCTTGTGCAATTTCCTAAGTTTGAATGTTGTTACTGTTTTGACCCCCCCCCCCCCCCCTTTGAACAGGTTGGTCATTGAGAGAGCGCAATATAAATTAAATAAATTAATAGTATTATTATATAATTATGAAACGTTTTAAGTTTTGATTTTTGTATATTTTAACAGTTTCAGCTTGACTTAATTTTCCTAGAGTCATACTTTGTTTATTTTGTAATATTTTTTTTTTCTTCTAACTTCAGAATACAGCACATCCACCGGCATGGTCTTAGCCTTTTGTCAAGGCCTTCGTGGCTTGAACAGCTTTGTAGAGCCGCGATCCCAAGCGACTGAAATGGGAGACCACGCACGCGAGTGGCGAAGCCACGAGGGCCTTTTCCAACTTGTTTGCGGTTTCTTATGTGTTTCTTTATAATCTCGACTTTTGCTACCCGAAACGGTAGCAAAAGTCCAAACCAATCAGAAGTGCATAACGCACGTTTCATACTTCATGAATAATTCATTGAAAAAACCGCAAACAAGTTGGAAAAGGCCCTCGTGGCTTCGCCACTCGGCTTGCGCGCGTGGTCTATCGCTCCAGTCGCTCCACTGTTTACAAAGCTGTCCAAGCCACGATGGCCTTGACAAAAGGCTAGCATGGTCTTGGATCCAGTGACAGATTTTCCACGTGTTGTTGTGTTGCATTCCTTATTTCCAGTATGATGCACCATACAGGTAGAAATAGAACTTATAAATCATTAAGTCAAAATTCAAGAGAGGCTTAGATTTGCCGTCTTCATGATTTGCCTTCGTTTTGCATTATGATTTAAAACAAGTGCCTTTTTCAATAGTCTAAAAATTAACAAACTGTTCTGTAGGAAAATCAATATCAAAAAATCAAGCAAATTAAGCTTTTTAAATAATACAACTGCCAGCTCAGATCAACTTGCTTGACTTATTTTAGCGACATCATCATCAGTGTTTTTGTATTGAACAATCAATGTTTCCTGAACCGAGTATCCACCTCACTGGATTTGAAACCCTGTTAAAAACTTTTCTGAATTGTAACCTAATAATGTCAACATGTATAGTGTGGTTTTTTTTATCAATAAAGAATCGATAACCATCGAAAAATAAATAAACTTACTTTCTAAGTTAATCTTTGTTTTCCACTAGGCACATATTTAAATGCCTATGTCTCGCTAAAAACATTCTAACTTCATAATGATGTCATAGGTTTTCAACTTAGGCTAAACAAAAGGTTGTTATTTATAACATTTATTAAATTTTGAGCAGCCCTTTATTTCTTGTGTAAACTATTTATACTTTACTTTCTCTGAAATTTCAAAAGCTATCAGCATTGTTTTCAGCGATTCAATGATATAGCTTACGCATTAAAACAGCAGTGAGCCCACCAGCGATACCCGAACACCTAGTGTTTGTTGTCACAAACACGTTAAGTCTAGTTCTTTTCTTTTTTTATGCGGGACTCGGAAAAGCAAAGAGTATTTTATGCTTACTACAGTGCTTGCACACTTTTTATCGGTGCACTGCGTGGTAGTGTTAGGTGCCCGGTCACTGTCTTCACGGTCTCAGGCAAGGTGCACTAACAGCAACTAGCCATCCGCCGAGGTCATTACAACGCAATAAAGACCGGTTCCTTACACTTGCTATTGTTTTTATTTTTACTTACCAATAACTTTTTGACAGTTGATCTTTTCCTCACCATTATAATATTCAGCTCGGCACGTGCATAGATTTGGCCTGTCAATGAAAAAGAAATTTTGACAGTTTATAAAGTTGAGAACAAACATGTAACAATTGGATCCGATCCAATAGCAATGCAACTAAAGAATAGCACAAGATCAGTCCATGGAGGTAGTATAGCCTCCATGATCAGTCCAACACATTTTGAAAAGGAATACACTTATTGTTACTATTTATGTTTTTTATAAACCAAGTAAATATTCCTTACCGTGCTGCCCCGTAATATAGGGCTTTAGTGTTTTTAACAGAGACTTAGGTCTTTGACAGAATCAAGATAAACAACACGCAAGCTATTCTCATTGCTCTTCAACACGAGTGAGAACATGTAGGAGAATCAGGAACACAAGACAGGGAAAAAAATTGTTCATTGCAAAAGAGAACAGTCGTATCGGACCGGACAGACATCGACAGCACTCAGAGTGCAACTTTTTTCAATGTTTTTTTATTATTTTTTGATAAAACATAATCACTTGAAACAGCTATTTTGTCAGAAAAGTTCATCGTATATAATGTCTTTTCATATGAAGCATCTACAACTGATCTCAAAATAGAGAAAACACATTTTTGTAGTTTACTAAGGAATTGCCCCTCAAAAGTTATACGTAATGTTGCCTCGAATAAATTTCCACCAAAGTCGTCATTCAATAATTTAGACCATAATAATTATAGCATCACGTGTGTACGGACAATTTCATTTATAGGAAATGTACACAAAGCAACGAGACAACAAGAAAACGAACTTATTATCTAAAATTGACACTTGCTAACCTGCATTCAGCATCGGGGTACCCTTGGCATTCGTTCCTGTACCAGCATGGGTTGAAGATTCGGCAGAGATTTCTGTACCATTGACATTTCTCTGGAGGTTTCGCGTGCCCCGGGCGGTCTCCTTGAGAAAGAGTGGGAAGAACTTAAGCGGATAAAACATGTTCATAAAGTATGGTGTTCTCTGAGAAGATCTGAAATTGGGAAATAGTCTGGACATGTCAAATCTGCATTTTCCTGAAGACTAGCATAATTCTATTATTGTTCGTAACGTCGATTTAAGTTCGGTTCTTTTCATAACGAGAGATTTAGTTACCCATGCATGCGGCATGAGATGCCAAAGAAAGATCCTGCGCATTAAATGGACACAACATATCACAAATTAATGAGCTCAGAGCATGTAAGAGCAATGACCAAACAGCCCCCACTCTCAAGCATCATAAGAAAACGCAGACTGCAGTGGTTTGGTCATCTCCAACGAATGGGAACAAATCGGATCACTAAACAACTCTACAACTGGTCACCAACCCATGGGAAACGTAGACGAGGTCGCACTAGGACAACATGGAAAAATGTAATCCAGAGGGACCTCTCCAGACTGGGCATTGGGTGGTCTGTGGAGGAGGCAGAAGTGGCAGCTCCAAAACCGGTCTATTTGGAAGCTTCTCACCAGTCAGGCAGCCGGTGCAGAAATGCATGATGCTAACCGATGATGATGATAAATTTATTATAGTTGTCACTGTGGAAAGCTCATTCTTCAAACATTAGGCCGAGTCTTTTGGTAGTATAGATTGCCACAGTCAGGTCTTCCAAGATGGGCAAGAGATTCAGTCAAGCTTGCAAGCCAAACTCATCAATTCACTTCAATTTGATTAAATTTTGTTTTAAGGTATACGCTAATACACCTATCAATTGTATGACGCACTATCAGACCCCCGGGGATGGTGCGTCAAGTTTGCGTCTTTACTCTCGGAAAAAGTGACTGTGGGTACGTCAAGTCCAATAGTGGTCAGTCAAAAAAATCTTCGAGCGGTGCGTCGAGGTACGTCATGGTCCGTCGATGTTCATTTCAACATTTATTTTGTTTATTTAGTGGAGAATAAAAATGCACCTACCCTCCCCGCCTGTGTAAAATGATGTTGGTATTATTTTGTTAACATTTATGTTGCCCGAGGGTCGGGAATTTACCGCCAGAAAGTCAGCGATCACCACATGCCAGCTCAGACGGCCGTTTATTTTCCACACTGCACATAGCAAGCCTTTTGCCCAAGCCCAATACACATGTGCATCATGGCGTGGTGGTTTTGTCATCCTCGGCCCCGTGGTATATTATATCTCTCACACGCACGATAGTGGGGGTCGATTGTCGAGTCATGGATACGAGGTAAGCCTGTGACCATACGTTTAATTTACTATCCGTTTCAAACCTTTCTAAACGGTTAACCGTTTGTCGGCGGCAAGTGAATTTGTTCTAAAATACACGAACAACAAAGACGATGTATAAGGAAGCCCAAATGTTGTGACAACTAACATCGAGACTGTACATGTACCTGTGTCAGTGTATTTTGTAAATCCTTGTTGTTTCATGTTGTTTCCAAAAATTTACCGACCGAGAGATAATCCTTCACGATCTTTATAAGCACAACATAGCACAACATCCCGCAGAGTCGAAGTCGTGTGAATATCCCCCATCACTTCCGTGTGTATTTGAGTTTGACAAACGAAAACTGCAGTATTGCTCACGCACGTGTAAAAACATCTCTGACACGCAGTTATTTCTCACCAAGTAGACTATGGGCCGTGGCTCTGAAATCCGTCCAGAAAACGATTCTTGTTCTCTCTGGAGGGGGTTTGAATAAAATATAGCCCAAGTTGTACATAATATGTGTCTAAGCAAGAATCAAATTGTTCCCACGCTCAAATGTTGCACATTAATGTGTAATTTACGGACAAAATGTCACATTTTTCAACATAAAGAAAAACATAAGAAAAACAGCGCCCTCAATTGACCAAAAAAAGAGAGGCTTTCTCCAGCTAGGCACAGTTTACCCCCCAAAAAATTCACATTATGATGTGGAAACCCTTATAATTTTAAGATCATGTATGCTAAAAGCATTTCTAAACCTTTGTAAGTTTATATCACTAATGGAACACTACTTTTCAACTGTACTTGGCGTTTATATTTGTGGTGGGGAGTAGGCTGAAATTGTTGAACACTATATACTTTTTTCCAGACAATCAACAATTCCGATATGGGTAGGCCCTACATCATGTGTAAATAATCTGACTGGGGAGGGAGGGGTGGGTGGGGGGGCTGTCTTCTGTCTTGGCAAATAAATAAGCATGCTATTTCATTCTGATTGGGGGAGGGAGGGAGGGTCTGTCTTCTGTCTTGGCAAATAATGCTATTTCATTCTAATTGGGGGAGGGAGGGGGGGTCTGTCTTCTGTCTTGGCAAATAAATAAGCATGCTATTTCATTCTGATTGGGGGAGGGAGGGAGGGTCTGTCTTCTGTCTTGGCAAATAATGCTATTTCATTCTAATTGGGGGAGGGAGGGGGGGGTCTGTCTTCTGTCTTGGCAAATAAATAAGCATGCTATTTCATTCTGATTGGGGGAGGGAGGGGGTCTGTCTTCTGTCTTAGCAAATAAATAACATGTTATTTCATTCTGATTGTAAACTAACTAGAGTTTTTGATACACTTTCTAATCCAAAAAGTTTGTCAAAGAAAAACTGCCCTTAGAAAAACTGACAAACCTCAGATATTTCCTTCTTTGAATTTATTGAAGGTCAGTTCAACTTGCATAATCAAAAATACATGTAGAAATGACAAGTTAAATAAATTATGTGTTTTGTACTTGAATTTTCATGTCCTGAGAAATGATTTTCTGTACAAGTTATGTCATACAAATGTTGTTATCATCTGTTTAAAAAACATTCAATTAAATTACCACAGCTCTGTATGAGTTTAAAAACAGTCCACTTTATGAATAACAAATTAATAACTTACAAAAAGAACCACATACTATCATTTCATAATGGTCATGATTTGTGTGCATTAAGACAAAGGAATGCTCAACAAATGTTAACCTTTCATGTCAACAACAGTACAAACTGTGTGTATCCAATACTAATGAAGTGTGATAAAATAAAGATTTGAAATGTAAATGCAAAGTTCTTGTTCTTTTCAATATTTTTCTTTTCAAAATAATATATACATACTCTGTAGTGGATATTAAGTTTTTGCATGGAGGATATTGAATATAATTTTGTTTTTACCCACCCGAGTGATTTGCCTGAGGTTTATTTCACAAAACTCTGGAAAGGTCTGAGTATACGGTGCTTAACACACATTGTGTAGGGTAAAAACAAAATAATATCCATTATTCCCTTTGCAAAAAATAACTTCTATTAAATGCCAATGATTCGAACTGCCTCTAGCCATCGGGCTAGCTCAGTGTTCTAAGATGAGAGAGACATCAAGCAAAGCAAATGTTGAGAGGTCGAATCCAACCCGAGTGATTTGCATGTGAATTTTTTCACAGAACTCAGGAAAGTACTTAAGTGCAAGACACACATTGTGTAGCGTCAAAACAAAATTATATGCTCTAGTGGTTATGAAAAAGATAATGAAAAAAGTTAAAATAAGTATCTAAAAAAGTGTTTGAAAGCGTTCGTTATGAATAAGGTTATGAATAAGTGTTGTATAGTTCTTGTTCACCAAGCACGATGGTAGGGCATCCTTGCCTTTCTGGATTTCTTGCTGAGCCAAAGCTGTGTCGAGCTCAAGAACAGAGGAATGGGATACACAATGGCCAAAACCATTCAACAGCCCAATCAGTTGTGCTGAGCCTGTGAGATGGCGTACAGCCATCGCTAAGGAAATGTGCTTCGGCATTGCCCTCTTACCCTTTGTAGCCATGTATATAATATCCTGGGCAATTGCCAAAATACGTCGACTTTCTCCTTCACCTACTTCAACACACTCATCACTTGGGACATCTGAACAACCAACAACCCAGGCCAGAAAGTTGAATAATTTTGAGGGAACAATTTGTTGGGCAGAGTCAAGAGTCAAGTCCAAAGATGTTGGTGGCCATGGGATATGGTCCCCAGGAATATGCTCCATGTCTTTCTTTATATCGAGAGCAGTAGAAAAGCGGTCTCGCAAAGTGCTCACGTCAGTGCTGCCTATCGTCGTTGCAGGAGGGGGATTTTCAAGCTGTTCACTTTCGTCTGTTTCACTGTCCGTACTGCTTTCTGACTCCTTTGCAGCTGCACCCGGATACTTGAAGTTTGAATCTAACAACAAATTTGCAGTAGACAAGGTGTCAACATACACGAACTCACTTTCGTACAGCCGATTTGGCTTCATGAAACAAAGCTGTGGGTAAGCTTGCTTCAAGCGCTGCTTCAAGCTCCAGGTTTTATATGAGGATGAATCATCATTCTCCACTTCCTGTACGACTTTGTCAAAATTTCTTTTGATTTTAGACATTCTCAATACTTCTTTGTCATTAATGACACGGCCATCTATGAACTTCTTGCAGAAAACCTTGAAAGCTTGAGAGTACATTGCATCTGGTGTTGGTTGTGAAACTAGATGTTTAATCAGGCATCTTGTATAATCTTTGTAACAGACTGAATGATACCTCACCTCAATGGCCACACAATCTTTATTTTCAATGTGAAGGAGCAAATGTTCATCTTTTTTCATTTGAGCAGCCTTCAAGAGGTTTCCACCATCAGTAAGTTCACATTGAATAAGTGGTAGTCTGTTCCTTTTGCCATCACGACCTGTGGCATACCGAGTTCCACGACAAACTATGCAAACTCTCGGTAAAATATGCGCTAGTGATAGGGTTCCCTCTTTCTTTAAAGCAGAACTTGACCGCAGCATTCGAGTCCTTTTTTCAGCAGGCTCCGCGTCCTCCTCTCTGATGTCCTTCTCACTGAGATCTGGTAGGGAAAAGCAAGAAATATAAATATAAATTTATAGCAAAATGTTTTTCTAAAATGTAAATGATACAAATGTAGAAACCACCCCGACAGAAATGGCTCATTAGTCATTAGTCTGTAGTACTTAATACTACCTAAAGTAGTAGGAGAACAGAAAATGTACCCAATACGAGATACACCCTTTGTGCAAAGACCACTGCACTGGGGTAAACATATCTCTTGATCATGTCTCTTATACATCAGAGCTACAAACAGTGTCAGTAGTGTGTTAAAAAATGTGTCTGAATGCCTGTAATGTTTTTTGCTCTTTTGGTAATTTTACATTAAAAATAATAAAAGATAAAGCTAGGACCAAATTTGTTCCATCATGATGATAAGATTATGTATTCAAACAAGTACAGGTCAACTCGTAATGATGCAACCTCGTAACCAACTCAAACACACACAAACTCGAATGCACACCAACTCGTACACCCACTAACTCATACGCAAGAGTAATTCACTACGTGTTCACATAGGGAAAATGTTTCACCGCTTTGATGCCAGTATAAAATGAAATCTGATAGGAGGTAGAACCTATTTAACATTTATGTTTTTTCATATGGAAATTCTCCTCTGTTAAAAATGTAAATTTGTGTGAAAGGATGGCCGTTTCGATATTAAACAAATGTTGAAATCGGACGGCAGTTTGGTTAGATATTTTTGAAAGTAAATAAATTTAGAAGTCTGGAAGATTCTCGGGAGTTTTTACAATTTGGAAATGTTTAGCCTTCTCCGAGTTAAAAATTGAAAAGTGATTTTTAAGCTGCTCCGTTACAAATGAATGTTCAATATTAATAATAATATATAACTTGAAACAATTATCTAACCTTCAGCAGCAGGCACAGGTTCATTATCTCGCTTCTGCTTGGCAAGTACAGCCCGTCTTTGTTTGGAAGAATCTGTAAAATACTGGTAGCACTTCCGATGAAAACCACCATCGTTAGGTACATGTATGGGTGCATCACCGCCATTTTCTTGCAAGAAACACCTCGCTATTTCAGCCGATTTCCCATCAAGATCCTTCCAAATCTGTACACACTGTCTGAATTTTGTCCACGATGTTTCAGTTATAGGTGTCAATGATTCAAGAACACCAGACAAATGGGCATAACACCGTAAATTAGAGTGCTTCTCTCTGTCTTTTTCCGTCATGTTGCCAACATGACGATCAGCTGTGGGACAATATGTGTGAAGCTTTGTTTATGTACAGCGCATTTTATGGATTTGCACAATATCGAGATTGCGCAGAATTTTGCTCAATCTTCTGATTGACCGCCCACTCTGTGAATGCAGAATGAGCAGCACAATCTTCAAACTGTGCAAATAACTAAAATGCGCTACACTTCGACATGTCGCGTCGCAACGCGTCCCTTCGTACATCCGCACGTATCCATAAGACCAATTTTGATTGGTCAGCTGCCCGATGAGAACCCAAATTTCATTGGACAACCTACTCACGCCTGACTCAGTTACCGTATATCGTTACACAAATTAGGGCCATTTTTGTCGCCAAATTTAGAAATAATGTGCAACATTTGAGCGTGGGAACAAGCAAAAATTGCAAGTTGGTACTATTATCTTCGTTTTTGAGTGGTTTTTGAGTAAACCCCCTGTTGAAGAGAACAAGACTGCAAGATACGACTGGACGGCCCATGGTCTAAAGGGAATTTCCCTTGCCTTATCGCTCCCACAGCTACACGCCATTCCTTCGCCCCCTAACTATAAAAGTTTACCACGTTAGGTAGACTTGTTGACAAGTCGTTAATGATGGTCGCGGTGAGTCGAGTCGCATCTGGTGCTGTCGCGTAAAAGAATGCTCTCGCGAGATCACTGCTCTCGCGCGAAGTTGCTGGCTGCCAACTCTTCTTCGTCATTAACGACTTGTGAAACCCGCCGGCGGTTCATATTCATTTATTCATGTACGAACGCAGTGTACATTACGGTTGCTGTAGCGACGATCATGAAGACGAGTCCATTTTATCTAAGGGTAGTAGTAATTTTAGTTACTGTAAATGTACTGAATGCTTGCGCTTGAGACATCTGTGGGTGTGTTTTGTGGGTGTTAACTCCTTCATTAATTTAGTAACTAAAGAAATAAAGTAAACTTATCTTAAAATTCATTATTATAATAATTGTTTAAGATGTGTGTTTTGCCTCATAAAAATAAATAATGCCTTCCGTGAATAGTTACTGATCGCTCCAATCATTTAACCCGATGTGTTCTACAGTGATTGTGTGTATTAAGTGTGTATAAACAACAGACACGGAAACCAGTCAACTCGCCCCCCTAGCAAAGTCGCCAATTTCAAAAAACACATGTACAAAGTCACCAACTACAAAGTCGCCCCTAGCAAAGTCGCCCCCTGACAACAAACTCGTCCCCTCTCATAGTCGCCCCTCACAAGGGAATTTAACAAATTTGTGTGATTGGACTACAGGGCTTCGAAAGCTATCTTAAGGGAACAAAAGCTAGCTATCTTAAGGGAACGAAAGAGGAATTTTGGGGAACAAAATCTCATTGCAAAGGAACGAGAACGTATATTAAGGGAACGAAAGCATATTTCGGACGAATGAACGTATATTTCTGGCAACTAATTCAAAGTCGTATTTTGATGAAACAAACGCTTGTTTTTAGGGAAAGAAATCTCCTTTCGGTGGAAAAAATTCATATTTTTATAGAACGAAAGCATATTTAGGACGAATGAAAGTATGTTTCGGGCAACTAATTCAAAGTCGTATTTTGATGAATCGAAAGCTTGTTTTCAGGGAAAGAAATCTCCTTTCGGTGGAAAAAATTATTTTTATTGAACGAAAGCATATTTAGAGCGAACAAAATTATATTTTGTGCGAACAAAATCATATTTCGAGGAAACGAATGCGTATCTTTCAGGGAACAAACGCGTATTTCTGGGTAACAAAATCGTATTTCGGGTGGAGAAGGCGTGTTCGAGGGAACAAAAACGTATTTTCTAGGAAAAATCTATTTTGCTACCTAGAAAAACACAACTTTGTTTACAAATTTAAAAAAATATAATTTTATGTGACAAAATTATATTTTGATTGAATTATATAATATTTTGAGGAAACGAAATGACTTTGTTGGAATTTTGTGTGTCGAGAGTGGAAAAAGAAATTCAGAGAGAATTTTTTTTTCACATTTTAATTTGTAATTTATTTTTCACCTGTTCCTTCAGGGGCTCTGGTTTTGTGTGTTGTTGTTTTTTTTTGGGGGGGGCTCGTTTTTGTCTCACAAATTGTTTAACTTAATTGCACCGTCAATATAAGAGTGGTTTTCCTATTTATTGACATAAATCTTATTTAATTTCCAAATCGGGGGAAAGGAACGTACACCGAACATTGAAACGTAACGATTTTAAAACAGCGGATTCGATCAGCGAGGTTTACCGACTAACAAACCCGCAATGACAAGGTAGTTGGTGGTCTGGCTCCCTAACCCCTCCCACATGTTCATGAGCTTCCAGGTACAGCTATCTCTTGGCATGCTAGGTAGGGTAGGGGTTTCCGTCATGCTGAGCCCCACCGAGAGAAACTCTGCGCCCCATGGCAGCATGCAGCTACACGATTTGCCCGTGTGTTTTACGTCATGTCCCCACACGCTGTGCACTGTCAAACACTGAAATAAAATCTTACGTTCGATTTTTTGTAATTATTTACAAGTTGTACCCATAATTTGAATACGTATTTTCTTGTGTCAAAATATTCATGAACACAATCACTCTCACCACTCAGTGTTTGGTTTTGATCGTGCATGATCAAAGCAACATAAAACTCCATCCAGTACAGGATTTGATGTTTAATATTCATCTACAGTTTGAATATTCATAGATATAACGAAATTGACCAATCAGATGCGTCCGTACGAATTCGGCTGAAGTGGCCATAGGCCGTGCACAAACCGCCAGCGGGTTTCACAAGTCGGTAAATGCGACCAGTCGTGAGAGCAATAATCTCGCACAGAGCAGCCCTCTCGCGGGATATTGCGAGAAAGCCGTTCCGCTATCACCGCGACAGACATTTAACGACTTGTCCACAAGTCTACACGTTAGGTAGAGCAAGCACATCCGTGGGATCGCGGTAATGAATATAGTCTTGGTGCAAGACGTCCCTGTTCTGTATTTCCACGATCCGCCCCATTACAAATTGCCGCCAATAGAGGGCGCTATCATTCCACGAACCGCTATCACAGGAACGTCTTGGGAATCTCGTCAAACTGCCTTGAAAATTCCAGGGACATTCCGCTGTGACGTAGAAATTTGCATAATTCTTTGCAAGAAAAAAATCATGTGATGAGTCTAGTACCTGAACTGCCGCGTTTGTGAACCACTGATCTCTATTATTGTACTGTGGCTAGGCTGCACATGGAATCGTGTGTGGGGAATATGAATGGAACTTGTCGCCGTCGACCGACACCCGCGTGTGTACGTAGTAGTAACCCATAGAACTATTTAAACTAGTATTTTGCTGTCGTTTGCGTAATGACGGAGCGTGCCGTAAAAGTTGACAGTTAATGTAATAGAAGTTATAGTATAGTAATAACATTATTTGAATTAATGTATGTATTCAAATAATGTTATTACTATATTAGGCCTGGGGTCGATTTCACAAAGGACTTACTAAGATTTATCTGAAGTTATTTGCCATAGTGATTTGTATTGTGACATCACACATTGCTTATCAATTAAGATTAATAATACACAGTTAAGATCAATCTGAACTTTTTGTAAAATCAGCCCCTGGTGATTTAATGTTACTGTTGTGTACGCATTATTACATTTTTGGAGGATGAACCTCACATTTGTGCTTTTAAGGCAAGGAAGTATGTACAGTGTAGTTGTCTCACATTATCCAACACAACCTAGACTATCATGCTGAATCTACATCTTTTCCTTTGAAAACAAAAATACAACCAGTACTTGGTCATAAAGTTAACAGTTTATGGTAGAAAACTGTTCTGTTACTGTTACATTATATTTGTTATTTTAGCTGAACAATTTTAAATGGTCCTTTTTATTGTAAGTATAATGCCCACATTTATACATTTGTAAGCATAAATATTTCATCAGTGAACATTTCAACTAAATATGATAATTAATGTAAAGCATTGTAATAAACATTCACACTGATAGGACAGGGTTTTTTTCTTCAAATATCCACCAGTATATATATTTTTTTTAAAGTTTCTCCTCTAATTAGACCCAACTCCCTAGGTGTTTTTGCTAGAAACCATACAAATCCGCCAAAATCAATCAATTGCAACTGTAGGCCTCCTACTGAATCCATCATAATCAACGAATGCACTTAATGCTAATGTACTGGAATCAACTGGAATAAATCAGGATAATGCCGAGTACTTTGATGGATAGTCACCTGGTAGTCACGTGGACCCACGATGGAAAAATTGAAAAGGCGAAGGAAAAAATTGAAAAGGCGAGGGACAAAATTGAAAAGGCGACAGACAAAATTGAAAAGGCGAGGGACAAAATTGAAAAGGCGAGGGACAAAATTGAAAAGGCGAGGGACCAAATTGAAAAGGCGAGGGACCAAATTGAAAAGGCGACGGACAAAATTGAAAAGGCGTCGGAAAGGAGTGGCACATATGGAACACCATACGAACCCCTAATTTAATGCATTTCTACTTGACAGCTTCATCAACCCATCATACTCCAACATTGAGTGTGTACTTAAGGGAAATGTGAATTTTGATTATTTTGAGGCAGACAGTACCAATATTGTGAAACAGTGACTCGTTCGATCACCGGTCCTCGCCGACAATCTCACTTAAATCTTTGATGAAGCCCTTTTCTTGGCTTTCGTTAGTAAGGTGGTGTAACTCTTACAAGTTACTAGCTGCCGGTTACAAACTATACACCATCCGCCCTTTTTCGTACGGTGTGATGAGTATCGCGAGGCCATTATTCGCCAGCAAAGCTAGCCGTCATAATTGCAAAAAATCACGAAAGAGGCCGACCGTCCTTGCTACACAGAACAGCACACAGTGTGTCAGTATAGTAGACAATACAATTTCGTCTGCTACATTTTACAGCAGCGTGACCAGTCTGGTTGGTCGTTATGCGGCTTAAATTTTTTGTTCGTGCGCTTGCGTATTGCCGTTGTGACCTCAATGTGAATATGCAGATATAGGTCACAGCGATTGTATCACGTGATACTCGACGAGATTCCCAAGACGTTCCTGTGATAGCGGTTCGTGGGTGATAGCGGGTTCGTGGAATGATAGCGCCCTCTATTGGCGGCAATTTGTAATGGGGCGGATCGTGGAAATACAGAACAGGGACGTCTTGCACCAAGACTATAATGAATACAGCGCTGTGAGAAGCACTACGTCATAAATAATTATTCACGCGATCGGCCAATCGGAAAGCGGCCAGTCATTACCAGTTATTACGAGGATGTGTGTTATTTAGTCACATGTACATTCATGGCGCGGTGGTTTTGTCAACCTCTGCCCCGTGGTATATTATATCTCTCACATGCACGATACTGGGGGTCGATCGTCGAGTCATGGATGGATACGAAGATGCATTATTTAGTAGACTGGTTCCCTCTCTATTATTTCGTGTGTTTGATAGCTAGTGCGTTGGGAACCGCACGTCTCGAAGATCAAGTAGTACATTCTCGCCTCGTGCATACACTTGCCATGTATTTTCAGCATGTGTGCCGGGAAACTCGTACATACAAGGTTGAAATACTTGGTATTCACATGCGCGTGCATCGTTTGCAGCATAGCAAGCGATTATGTGCGTCGATTTGTCTGTCGGTGGTGCGTTGCTATCCGCGAAAGGTGAGTCAAAAAAACGTTCGGAAGACCGTCCAAATCTGCAACAAGTGTGTCAATTTTTTGACTCATGGTGGGTCTTTGGACACGCAAATCCATCCCCACATATCGACAGTGACGCACCATTCCCGGGGGTCTGATAGTGCGTCATACAATTGATAGGTGTATAATGATACTACATTTAGGCAGAAATTGGAAATTTCAATGAACTATTTATACCGGTATGTTTGTTTTCTTGTAAACGTTTTAGGCTTTACCGATCTACGAGACTTCTGAAATACACTTTATTATTGTTATTGACGGTTTTGCCGCCCCATCCAAGTAATCGTCAACTCAACAATAACGCAAATGAAAAAAAAATTGTCTTCTGAACTTATTGTGTTTTATTGAACACAAAATATGTGTTTGGAAGAAGGACACACCACGGGCGAGTCGACATTATTTACTACTGAGTATCAGAATAACCATTGAGGTATTTCTATCTCAATATACAAAAGGAAACCTGTCAGCGTCATCACATAATTATTTGAGAAGATAAACAATCTTAATTGAAAGGAAATCAACAAAATGAGGTGACCTTTACTTACTACTTAAATTAAAGGGAGTATCCCGCATGGTTAGGATTGCATTTTTTGAATACGAATTGTAGCCCAGGCCTAAGAGCTGAAGAAATAGCCGTTTGTGTATTATACCTACCAGTCACCGAAAACAAACCGACAGCTTAGTTTATTTTATTTAGGTAGCCTACAGATTATTCTGTAAATATTTGCAGTTTATTGGCAAGGTTCGTCTGGCTGTTTTTATTTGTACTAAACAACAAACAACAAACTGACGATATACAGCATAATAACTTACCAGGCTCGCCTCTTGTACGGACACTAACTGCCGAACTCTGACAAACGAGTGCCGCAACAACAACTGCCAATAGAATCGCTACACGCGACCGCATACTGCAGATGGTTCGGTGAAGCAAAAACCAAGTCCAAAAAACTAATTTGGTGCTTGAGTTTCCTTAAAAATATTGACTTAAAAAGAGCGTTTCGTCCAAGTTGTTCGGGATCAGTAATGGTACTGGATTGGAATCATGCCCTATTTGTAGGATTCCTGGTTTCCTATGGAAGTCATTTTTAGTGACCCTTGTACCCTGTTTACATTGAGCGTCAGGACGGGAAGCCAAAGTTCAATGGTAACAAAGTTTATTGTGATAATATACAATAGGTGATTTAAAATAGTGTGGTAAATACAGTCAGCCATGTTGGTTTGATTGATACCCAAAACACACTGAGTAATCAATCACTTCCAAAGCAAGACCGTAGTGGTATGATTCAAATGAGTCATTCTTGGTACACGAAGGTACTCGGTACAAACCGCGACTTAAAAATTCACGTATGGTTATTTCCGAGAAAGATGTATTCTGTTTGTAGATTGTCATTTTTAAATCAATAAGAAAACTTGTTAATGAACCCGAAAATTAATTGTATAAGTTGTGTGTCATTTTGTAAGAGTGCATTGACAAAACGTCTAGAATGAGAAAGAATGGTTTATGTCCCCCAAACAAACTTTTCATGAAACACACAGTCAATCGCGAAAGAGGGATTTTTGAGTTGGGTTCCATTGTTGTTGATTCACTGGGGGGGGGGGGGGGGGTTTCCTCGTGGGGGACTCTTAAACAAAAGAAAATATGTAGGCCTAGGTACCATTTTGTTTTTAATAACAAGTTCCTCGTAACAATTGGTGGCTCTCGGGTGCGCTGCTTTGATGACAAGCGTGGATCCAACGCAGCATGACCATCCCACTGTCTTCATGACACGTTTTTAAGGCCTATGTTGAGTACCGTGAACAGATTGCATGCATTTTCTTTAAAATAACTTTTGATGAAAAACCCCAAGATTTGCTAAAGCTTATTCGATTTTATATCTGCCCGGTTTATGCTGTGTTTTTTTAATAATATCATTGCGTTGGGGGAAGCTTGGTTTCTTTTATTCAGACTTTTCATTAATGTACCTCAGTGGTTGCAGATAGCCTACCGGACCTAAAAGAGAAATAAAACAACAGCCCTTTCAAACATCAAGTAAAACGTCTAATGTAAATCAGAGGCAGTACGCGCGGTGCGAACCGGGCCGGACTTTAAGGATTATAAGGTGGGTTGGGGCGGGCTCTGAATCGAGGGCTCGAAACATACAGGTTTTCATTTAAACGGATGTTAGATCTGAGTTTTAGCCGATTTAACCCCAAAATTTTGATTTAAATTTTAGATAGCGATTTGTATAGATTCGAGAAAGTCAGTTTAAGGTATTGCACACACAAAATTTGTAAATGTTAAAAGTCGTATGTTAACTAAAAACTAAAAAGGAATGGTTGTCGGGACCGACTTTTCTCACTAAAGTCTTCCTTCAGCCATTTACAAAAAAATGTGCATGTTGTTGTCCGTACATCCATATTATGCGAAAGTGGATGTGTGAGGGTGAGAGGTATACACATTCAAACCGGGAACCAATAACAAAAGAGAACAATAGGTCCACGGTTCGGGAAAGGTCCACGGTTGGAAAACGTGTACAAAACCAATGGGAGCTGTTGCAAAAAAGTTTTGAGTATAAACAAAAGAGGGACAATAGGAGGTCCACGATTGCAGGCGTATTGTGTGTGTGGGTGTGTAGTTATACACATTCAAATTGGGAACCAATAACAAAAGAGGACAACAGGGTTCCCGGTTGGGTGAAAGTCACATTTGGAGAGTGTGTACAGAACCAATGAGAGTACAAACAAAAGAAGAGGTCCCCGATAGTGTGTATGATTTTGAAACAGCATCATCTGTCAAAATTCGTTTAGAAGAAATTTCACTCTTAAAAAATTAATTTCGGCGAAATTTGGGCCATGCAACTTTAACTGCAGAGCATGTTCCAATGAAAGACCAGAACGACATTTTGACCGCTTATTATCTACATCTTTATGCATTATAGAGACGGCCTGCCGGTTTGTTGCCGGTTTGTTGCCGGTTTGTTGCCGGTTTGTTGCCGGTTTGTTGCCGGTTTGTTTTGAGGTGGGGGTTTTCTCCTTTCCAAAGAGGATCACTGGCGTGCTATGATCAAATATTAAAACCGTCTCGACAATGATCCGCTTGATAAAGATGATTTTAAAAATGCACACGACACAAAAAGCACTTCACAATTGAAAGTTCTAAAGTGTGGTACCCCCATAACACGAGTAGGCCTATATACAATAAAACAAACAGCGATGAAGCTGTTGATTTACTACAGTTTTCCAGAATGTTACGAGGCACCACACTTTCTACTATATTACTCAGTCACGATTCGCTCCTTCCAGGGAGTGGGGGGGTGGGGGCACTAAAGCAGAGGAGTTCGTCGGGAACAGACTACTTGGCAATTTGACCGCTCACTTCAGAAGTTTACTTATTTCATGGTAGGACTGTAAACGAAAACCTCGGAGCTCAGGTAGCAGATACAACTGTTCAGTTTTGCATGGCCCGATTTTCGCAAGAAAAATATTTGAACGAATTCTAGACATTTAGGCCCCTATGATGCGGTTTCAAAACGAAAAACATAAAAATGATTTCTCATATGCCACGGACAATGCACAAAATACATGTAACGTGCAAAATTAATTATTGTTGTACACTGGCTGATGGACGTGATTTATTGTCGGGATCCCGAGGATAAATCATTTTTAAAGTTTTTAATTACACTTTCATTGGCGGATTTTGTTTTCGTGCAAAACCAAAAACTAAACCATAATATAGGGTCTATCGGTTGTGCGTTTTTTGTTCGTCTTATGATTATATAATTTGGAACAAAGCCAAATTCAAGTAGCCACGATAACATTTTTTCCAGGATGTTACGAGGCACATTCCAAACATTTCCCAGAATGTTCAGTGCCGATACCAATTTTGACCCGAGTAACATTAACTTCCAGACGATAAGGATTATGGTATAGGCCTACCATGGAGGTAGGAATAGCTCCATGGGTATACCAATCACAATGTTGTGATGAAATTGTCCGTTGTCTTGTCAATGGAAGTCAAACATTTTATTGGATTTATTAGCTCTTCAAAATGTTTCCAAGAACAGTTTGGTTGTGACGACGTGATAATTATTTTTTTGTATACACAAACATTAGGCCATAAATTATCGTCTTTAATATGTTGATAATTCAATAGTCTTTTCCGGTATCTCCCGGTATATCGGAAGATAGCACACGCAGTGGGTCTGACGTCAACGACAGGTAAACATCAAATAGCTGACGTGTCGTTCGGTTACACTTACAGGGATGTGGTTGCAAGATTAATATTAGTACACTGTAGTGTGTGGTTGCAAGATTATTATTACACTGTAGTGTTTATTTCGAGGAAGAGTCAGGCCATTACCAAGTTGAACTTGAATTCGGTGGGAATTGGTGAAAAGTAAAGGATGGGGTGACATTAGGCCTCGTTTATGTCAAGATGACGTCTGCATCAGACATAAAAAGTACTTGCTCATAAATCAAGTGTATGCAGACGTTAATTCCATTGAAAAATAAACTTACCAGGTGTTAATGTGTTTCAAGTCTCACTTTTTTAAATGGTGGTTTTTTAAGGGCGGGTGGGGGGGGGGGGGGTGGGGGGGCTGAGCCAATTGCAAGTTTGGAAACCCTTGCGATAAAAGGTAGACTCTGAAGAGTAAAAGCTGCAAGTCTTGCTTGATCTCATCATGGATCTCTCGTAGAGTTCATTGGGATAAATAGTGACGTCAATTGCGACATAGACTGTGGCTATACTGTTTTTACCTTTTAAAGTCTACTGTCAATCATAGTCTCGAAGGTTCCTTTCCTATATCGAGATATTTAATTATGCCTCCCTATATCGCATAGAAAGTCAGGTGGACCACTGCTGTTTAACATGGCCGACCCAGCATGATAACATGGCAGTGTGTTTTGTTACATCCTTGGTCACGGTAACATAACGTGACTAAAGGCCATTACAAGCGTATTGTAAACATGTTGGCGTCATATTGAACACATAAACAAAACAAAGGCTATTTACCATGACGAATTTGGCAGGCACGTTAGGCCCCTAATATTTTATTAGGGAAATTCCAAAGCTGACAGTAATTTTTCGAGGAATATTTGCTACTCCCGTTAACGCTACTCTTGTTCAACAGCCTGTTTGCATCGTCATCGTTTATAAAATTACACACAAATCCATAAAGTGTTGTATGATTCGCTTTGATAACGCAAGCAACTGTGGTGGCGTAGTGAAGAAGTACAGCAACTGCACTTGAAATGTCAAAATCTGCAACTTCCATGACCGTGCATGGCGCAAGCAGTAGCAAAAAATTGCAGCCGTGACAGCAATAACCACAAAACACCACCCTCATCAGCAGCAATAATACAGAAGTGTAACAACAGCACAGGCAAATGCCACAAAAAGCAGCAAGAAGCAGTAAAACAGCAACATGATCAGGAAACCTAAAAAACAAACATAAAAACAGCAGAATGCTGCAGTAGCATAACACAGATGTAACAGCATGACTTCAATGAACACAACATCACTTTAAGCAGAGGAAACAGCAACAACAGAACACAACTGATGCAACAGCAACAACAGCAGCAGGCAAAAAGCAGCTGCAACAGCACCAAACAGAAGTACAGCAGCACATTGCATGAACAAAACAGCACTACTTAAGCAGAAGTTCATCCACAACAGCAGGAAGCACAAAAGCAGCTACAACAGCAACAACAAATGTAACCCACTGAAAAATACCCTGCAGCAATACACAATCTATGCAAGACCAAGGCAACGGAACAGCTTTTCACCACTTTTATTCAATAGCGATTAATCAAATTAAACGCACAATAAAAACAAATATTACACTATTGTTGTCAATAAGTGTTATCACTTCAATAGTTACCATAACATAGAATATCTCCAGAATTCAGATTACAATATTGCTTCATAAAGAGCAACTGAAATTAATTAATGACGACGATCTCACAGAGGTCTTTTCACCAAAGAAGAAAATCAGAAAAAATAATCAGTTTAATTGACTTACTTTGGCCAAACTTGGATAAAACTATTTTATTGTAGATTTCTGTATGGCTTGATTGTTTACACGTAAGCTTGACTATACTTTACAGTATTTTGAGATATACCATTCCTGCTTCTTACAATAATCACTATACTGCATTGTTTTACCATCAATTTATGTAATACTATATGATTCACACTATTACAAGTATGTACTTCTTTTAAAACAAGCTCATTAATCTCATGAACAGTAAATTGACCACGGTGCAGTTAAGTGACATTTAATCCCATAGGGGCTATAGTAACTACTTTTAATAACTTGATACTGATTTTGTTTTCCTTCTTATGTGAAAAAACCCCAAAACATAAAGATAACATATAGAGCATTGAAATATTTTAATTGTTAACTTGAGAAATGTGGCAAATGAAGTAGTGTCCTTTGAAATTCAATTCTGAACAAAGTACAATACAGCAACGCCTTTCACATCATGTTTAACTTACAGGTAATCGTGTGCAATGTAGTTATTACAATTCAGTGGGTTTCAAAAACACATTACAGAAACAACAACAGACTTTTGTTTTGGGCAATTATCTTGGTTTTCCCCTTCAAAACAAATGCATGTGACCAAAATGAGACAGACGAGTTAAGCAGTGTGGTCTCTTATGCATGGACAATGCCAAAGACAGCAAAGGTGTGATGAAGCTCTAAGTTAGATAAATCAAAAAAAAATTATCTAAAACAATTCTTTCAATCTCAAAATCATGCAGCACTTTTCCCTCTTTCTTCCAACCTTTTAAGTAAAACTCTTGTCATAAAACGCACACGTTGCTACATGTTTACACATTTAACGTTGCTATACTGATCATGTTCACACAATCTATTAAACCGAATTAATTGTTCACATTGAACATTATATACAAGGTTTCTTCGTATCTACATTTTTGTTTGTCACATAATAGCTCCTCTTAAATCATGCAGTTTCAAGCACATGCACAAAATATTGTTTAGTTATTCTAGACATTGTCAAACGAGGCCATTCTTTTGGGGCAACTTGGAGGCAGCCAACCGCAATGCAAGCAAACTGAACTCTTTAGTCGCACGCACAGGATTCATTTTTCAATCAGTGGCTTAGACGAACAATTCCCAAGAGCATTATGAAAATTCAAATGTAAGTGCCTTCTCTTCTTTGAGATTACCTGGAACTGTTTGCCTCGTGTGACATGGCCCAATACACACCTATTACTCACAAAGCAAGCACTATATGAACTATTTTGACACTCACTAAAAGCTAACAACAAAGTCATATTATTTAAATAAGGTTTTAGATACAAATTACTATAGCCAATACATTTTGAAAGTCTGTGACAGCAAAGCAAAGACTGTGTTACCTTAAATGGGGTTTCCCATACAATGCTTGTACTTGTTTTCAAAGAATATCTTTATCTGTGTGGGCGATTTGGCAAGTCGATCCTATGGTGTAACCATGCGACTATTAACCCTAACTGAATTATGGCTCGTGTACAAATAAGCACACCTAAATTATAACTTCCCCTGTAACAGTGAAAAAAGATGAGACAAAAGGGAGATAAAGAAAAGAAGTAGAGTTATCCAAACATGGACTTTGTACAAATAAACGCACCCAAACTTAAGTTAAGTAAAAACAAACAAAGGTGCACTTGGTACCACAACGTGACGTTCCGTAATGTTCATTCTAAATTCTGAAGAAAAGGATGTGGGTATATTGTTCTACAAGTCAACTTTGCCTGTATTAATTCATGATTTTTTTTTATGAACACATGTATTTGCAACATTCTACATTCGAAATTAAATTGTTTCATAATGCTATGAAATAAATGTTTAAGAATTTCATTGAAAATTACTGTTTGAAATTATTAAATAAAGTAATTCCGATCTTTAATACCATTTATGGGGAAAAGAACACAGTTCCTGAAATCTTCTGCAACCCTAACCCCAACACCAACCCTAGAGGAACAAAAGACTCTGTCTGACCACAGGTAATTACTATTAGTTTACCATGTCACATAACCAGTTGGCTATTATCTATTAGAAGATATCCACACTAGTGACAAGTTAACCATTGCTTTAGTTTCCACAAGTTGACTAACCATCTGAAACCATACAACTCATATATAGCTCTTATATAGCGCAATTCCAAAGAATGATCATTGCGCTTCACACTTTATTACCCCTGGTCACTGGGCCATTATTTCATTCCTAAAACAGTAGTATACAGCCTGTGCTGCCAAAGCGCACTAAGCTAAATCATTCAAACAAAACATCTCTGCCCTCACAGGTACCGATTTTACCCCTGGGTGAAGAGAAGCAATTATAGTTAAGTGTCTTGCTCAAGAACACAAGTGTCATGACCGGGATTCGAACCCACACCCTGATGACTCAGCCACCAGAACTTGAGTCCGATGCTCTTAACCTCTCGGCCACGACTCGGATACGGAATTGTCAGACAGTAGAGGATTAACATTCCTTTTTTAAGAATACTGAAGACAGACAAAGAAACCAATAATCTGTTAGCCCACCAAAATACAATTTTGAAGAAAAACAAGTCATACAAACATGACTAAAATGTCATTATTTTAAATCAAATCAAACATTTCCCTTTAAATTTCCATGATATGTAGATAATAATAATAATAATAAATCATTTGTAGAGCGCAGAAACTATGTTTATATATTCTACTGCGCTTCAAGAGCTCTTAGATGCTATACCACTACACAATGCTATACAATTCAAAGCATGAACATAATATAATTAAATCTATGTTTAAAACAAATAGGTTTTTACTTTAAATTTAAAGCCATCTAATGATTGAGACTTTCTAATGTCCACAGGTAGCTTATTCCATAATCTAGGAGCTGCACAAAGAAATGATCGATCACCAAAGGTTACTTTTGTTCTAATTTGGGGGATCTTCAATGCCAATGTGTCTTGTGTACTACGAAGATTATGACCATGGGTTTGAGATTTAAAATCCAATAATTTAGTAATATAACTAGGAGCTTGACCATTAAGCGCTTTATAAACTATCATTAACATCTTAAATTCAATTCTTTGACGTATAGGCAACCAATGTAATTCTCTTAACAGTGGTGTTACATGAGCAAATTTAGGGAGATTACAAATCAATCTTGCACATGTATTTTGAACCCGTTGCAACTTTGCTATCTGTAAGTTTGGTAATCCATACAATAGACTATTACAATAGTCTAATTTACTCGTAATGCATGCGTGGACGACAGTTTTCATGCTATCTTGATCAAAGTATTTACGAATGCGCCTCAGATTATAAATCATGTAATATGCTGATTTACATACACTAATAATTTGTGATTCCATGTTCAACTGAGTATCAAATAACACTCCTAAGTTTCTTACGTTATGGGATGGTATTATAGCAGTGTCACCTACTGATATACCGTTTGACTTGAACTTAGATACCTGACGTGTAGTGCCAATAACTAACAGTTCCGTTTTCCTATCATTCAACATCAGTTTGTTTTGTAACATCCAGGTTCTAATGTACTCAATGCATTTTTCTAATACACTGATACAGTATTCTTCATTTGGTGTGTTAGGACAGAATGACAAATATACTTGTGTGTCATCTGCGTAGCAATGACAAGTAATAATAGGGAACTTCTTTTCAATATTTGTGAGGAGTCTGCTTGTGTACATTGTAAACAATAGGGGGCCTAAACGTGACCCTTGAGGGACACCGAAGGGTACCTTGAACACATCTGATTCAATATCATCAATTTCAACTGTCTGTTTTCTGTTTTCTATCAGCCAAGTAAGATTCAATCCATGCAAGAACTTTACCATTGATCCAGAAATGGGTTTTCAAGGTTTGTAACAGACACAGATGGTCAATGGTGTCAAAAGCGCCGCTCAAGTCAAGTAAGAGCAATAGGCTAATCTTCTGGTCATCCATTGACATTAAAAGATCACTTTTGATTCTAAGGAGTGCTGTCTCAGTACTATAAAATTTTCGATAAGCTGATTGGTTGAATGGCAAGATTGAGTGAAAATCGAGGTGCTCAAGGATTTGTTGGGTTGCAGCGCCTTCTACCAACTTCGAAATATACTGAAGATTACTAATAGGCCTCAAATTACTGAAATCTGTTCCAGTACCAGACTTTTTCAACAGTGGTTTAACAAGTGCAACCTTCCATAGAGCAGGGAACTGCCCTGTCGACAAAGATACATTAATCATAGATGTTATGACAGGTAATAATGCATCCAAACATTGCATCAGTAAGTTTGTGGGCATTGGGTCCAATGGACAAGATTTCTTACTGAGTTTCATGATCAAGTTTTCAACATCTTGTTCAGACAATTCTTTAAAATCTGTAAGAACTACAATTTGTTTATCAAGTGAAGTTTCATCAATAATTAATTTGTTCACATTACTAAGTTTTGATTCAATGTCATTATGAATTTTCTGAACTTTATCCAAAAAGTAATTGCCTAAGTTATTAACAAAGGTTTTTCTATCAACATTGCATGGCATAACTGGTTGTTTGTTTGACATGTTCAGCAAACCTTTCACAATATTAAACAGTTCTTTTGGATGCTTTACATACAATTCTCTTAAACTTTGTACCATGAGAACACAAACTCCTCTAAAAATCGTTATGTGCAAAAAGAAACAAATCACACAGACAGTAAATGGGTGACCTCTTACAGTCATCACTGGCCAATGTGCAAAAATTCTTCTTGAGGAAGGTTGGTGCCAGCCATGGTGCAATATGATGCAGTAACGTTTTGGTTCAACAAAAGAATAAATACATTGTAAATAATTCTTTTAATCACTGATGTTTGACCTGGATGCCATCTCTGGCTCCCACTGTACCATGACTATTCTTTAATCACTGATGTTTGACCTGGATGCCATCTCTGGCTCTCACTGTACCATGACTATTCTTTAATCCAGTGGTAAAAACGACATGACATACCTCTTATTTCTACACCATGTTATTGATTTTAAAATTACAAATTTATGTTTTTACATATATATCAATAAGGTTTGCTTAAATTTAATCTAAGTCCATTCACACTATAATGAAGAAATATGATACGTAAAAATAAAAGCAACTTCAAATTTATGATATTTACTAACACTCTCCTAAATACATTTCAAACTCTGTCGCACAGGCCTGTTGCAATTTTTGATTTGATTGTATTGCTTCTCAATTAAACTACAAGATTCTAATTGGCTACTTTCTATATGTTCTGAGTAATTAGTAATTATACAACTCCAATTAGTATTTAGTTTAGATAGTGTGAAGCTTTGTAAACACTTTTCTGACTTCAGAGACAGACTTTTCTAGTCATTTAGTCTGCATTGTGTTTTTTTAATTTATCTTGTTGATTACTGGTCCCATCAGATTAGTAATTATTTATGTATTTTATGTCTGTGTTTAAGTTTGCAATTTTTAAGATTTAGCTACTTATAATTTAGTATGTGTGTGTGTGTGTGGGTAGGTATCCACATTCAAACCGTGGACCTATAACAAAAGGGACAATAGGTCCACGGTTGCTATCACAAAGGAAAGCATTGTGGTCCACGGTTGCTATCACAAAGAGTTGAACAAAGGAGGGTTCACGATTGCTGGTATTTACACACTTGTGTGTGTGTGAGTAGGTAACCACATTCAAACCGGGGACCTATAACAAAAGAGGACAATAGGTCCATGGTTGCTATCACAAAGGAAAGCATTGTGGTCCACGGTTGCTATAACAAAGAGTTGAACAAAGGAGGGTCCACGATTGCAGGCTGTTACACACTTGTGTGTGTGTGTGATTTTACACTTCCTATTTCTTAATCCTTTGCACTGACATCACACACAGCTACTGTATGCCAATGGTCTACCTTTGCACTGACATCACACACAGCTACTGTATGCCAATGGTCTACCATATTGGGAGTCAAATTGCAATAGTACATGTCTAACTGGTAGCACGTCACCTAAAATAGGCACTGCACAGTAACACACAGGGAATCCAACTCCCCAATTTAGGCTGAGTTTGTAAGATATTAGTTTTATTATTCTGAAGTACATTGAGTTATCTCAGCAAATTTCTGCACTATATAAATTGTCTTTATCATTAATAATACCTTGATAAACCTAACATTGATTGTACCAGATATCCTACAGTACATATATATTAATATCATGTAAGGTTTTTTGTTTGACTTTTCACTACACTTATTAGACATAATACATGATTCACTGTTACAGATTACAAGGCATTTCCTTACAGTTTTCAAACATTCATCACTTTATATTTTATGCAGTTTCTCACTTAACGAGGCAAACTAACAGATGTTTTTTACACAGCCAATTTTGTCATGCAAACCCTTTTGAAATAAACCCTTTTTAACTTACACGCCCATTTCAATATAAAGCATGAATATAAACAACAGATTCAGAAGAACATTTTATCTTAAAGTCTTCACATTTCAAGGTGTTTTTTTCTTCTTCATGTTGTGGTTCATTTTGATGAATTTCAAAGATATCTGGCAATTGGTTTGCTTTTACATATATATGTGATTAATTTCAATTGTAAAAGAAAACCAACATAGCAACAAAACCAGCTGAATCAATACAGAGGATCTGTCAAGAGTTGCAGAAACACATTTGTTTAAGAATGTTCATAGTGATAGTTTTTTAGAATGTTCATAGTGATAGTTGTTTAGAATGTTCATAGTGATCGTTGTTTATAAGCCCGGTTCATATTTCACACAAGTTGCAAAAGCGAAGTAAATTTCTTTACATTGCAAAGGGAAAAAAGGGAGCACTGAATGTTAGTGTCACCAAAAATTTGCCAGGCATTCATTTACGTGTGTATGAACTGGGCTAGTTTGGAAAACCACTTAGTCGTCGCAGAAATGCGTTTGCACATGACGCTCGTACTCCCTGTCTGGAGTCTCGCATGGCATTATCATGTTACACATCGGACAGAGACGAGCAAAGTGCTGCTGTATGTGGGCAGCAAAATCAGCCTCCGGGAAGGACGGCGGAAACTCAATTTCACACTCTGGACACGTCTTGATCTCAGAACCGCCCTCACTCAGCGGCAATTCCTCGCATGCATCGTGGAACTCAGTTTGACCCTCTTCCCTGATGGTTTGGAAAATAAATTGAGTACAGGTTTGTCAACTTTACAAATCTTTTAGATACTTACATCACTTTTACAAAATAGATGGAGGAACTTCCGAGACAAATTAAGCCTAGTTAAACAGAGCTATATACAGGATGTGATATGGATCATGTCATATGGGTTAATATCACACTGTTGTTGCCATGGATCAACCAATCAGAATCAAAGATTCAAGTTTTCATGAAGATGATAAACACTTGAGATCCAGGTATAAACCACTTGTATATGTCATCACAAGCTCAAACAGCACTTTAACTAAAGTCAAAGGTAGATCTATCATTGGCTGAGAGTTGTGCTTGACGCAAACACACACATGTGAGTTTGTGATGTTTAAACTCAGCGATGGCGGCGTGAGACAATCAAACATTTGACTATGTAAATTCATTGTGCTGTACATGCAAATTTCGCCATACAACAATACTCACATTTTCCAGGCACTGCTCACATTACTCAATAAAATTCTAAATGACCAGACTTGGAAGATTCTTTCCAAATAGGAGGCAAGACAGAATAGTAGAAAAGGCTTACCTTTCTTCCTCAGCATTCTCTGTATAACCCACAGAGAGAGCAAGATCTAGCAGCTTGGCAGTCTGATGGTGTTTAGCCACAGTCTTGATGGCTGCAATCTTTCCTTCTGGTAAGACGTCCGGCTTGAGTGGTTCTGGGAGAGGGGCTTTGGACCTCAGCTTCTTTTCTGGCGGGTTTTTGGGAGCCAAGGCAGGGACGGCCGGCATCTCAGTCAGACCTGGTGGGGACGGCGGAGTGGAGAGTGGGGGAGCTGAGGGCTGTGCTGTTATTTCTTCTGAGTAATTTGCCTTGCCTTTGTACGGTTTGCCATAGTGTTTAGTTGCGTCTTCCGGACTATTGTAAGGGTTTTGGTACATCGGCTTTGGATCAGCATAGGGATTTCTGAACATCAACTGTCCATTTGGTGGTCCCGGGGAGTGGATGGGGCTCATTCCAGTTGGGGTGCTGGGAGGAGAACTCTGTGAGGAGTTTGTTGCACTTGTGCTGGACTTCTCGAGCACATCAAACTTGTACACCTCGTGTGTGTGCTTCATCTTCATGTAGTCAGTGTGAAGCTTAGCGATCTTTACCTGCAGTAGCTTGATGTCTTCCTGTTGACAAAAAACAAAAAACAACCAAAACCCAAATAATAACCACCTAGGCCCGACTTCATAGAGCTGCTTTAAAGCACAAAAAAATCATTCTACAATTTTCTGCACGAGTCACAAATAGTACATAAGACATCGTATTTAGGCCGGTAACCTTATTTTGGTAAACCTTATTTTGTTATGTTGAACTACTTTTAGTGCTTAAGCAGCTCTATGAAACAGGTACCAGGAATTGATTTCACAGGATGAGTCCACCAACATTGCTGTTTGTGATGTCACAGTAGGCATCATTATGACAAATAGTCACAACTTCTCTTCACAACTTTATCATTTGAAAATATTTGATAAAAGTTACCTAAAATATGAGATTTATCAATGTAGCATGGAAACACAAGGGAATTTGTTACACCAGCAACATCCGAACTAGATGTTTTGGTTAGGACTATATAGCAAGCCCATTACAACACCTGTAGCCAGACTTGCTTTATTTTGACATGGGGCAAATTTCATACAGTTGCTTAACAGCCTTGGCCAAGTTCACGCAAGAACCAATGGATAACTAGTGGTTGTTTAGTGACATACGTAGTGCATGCGCACAGAAGTTGTAGTGCAAACGACTGAAGTCAATAGTCATGTCATGTCAACGCGACCGGCGACTTATAACTGGTCCACTCTGCACTGTGCTACATACGGCTATTGATTACCAGCGATGCGACCGTGCCCCGTAGGCTGGTTCCAAATAGTCGACTAGCGTAGTCCAACTATCGTCGACTAGACAGAGTTCGGGCTAACTTAGTCGAACTATGGTCAACGATAGTCCTTGCGCGAACTTGGCCCTTGGTTGTGCTAACCCATAGCACTGGAAACTTAGTCCCAGTACCAAGTATTCTGATCTGAGTACTGAGCCCAACAGCCAAGTACCATGTACTTAGATCTCCAATATGAGTACAAGTACAACCCTGATTAATTTATAGTCGACAATGTGTGCTTGTTATGAAGCATGAATACAAGTTCAATACATATCAATACATGACTTGGAGCACAGATTATTTGTCAGTCAAGTATGGAGTATGGACTATTTGGTTAGCCGAGTATCATTAAAACGGAACTTGATAATTACTGAGTATGAATACTGAGTATGAGGACTACAACACTGGATTTAACTTACCTCTTTTTCATCCAGTTCTTGGGCACAACTGTTGGCGGCATCTAGCTGCATCTCAAAGGCAGCTCTCTCCTTCTGAAATGACTGATCCTGCTGTTGTCTCTTCTGTTTCTCTGCCTGGATAGGGAAACAAAATAGCAAGATTAACATCTGAATTAACATCTTCATGTCTGACCATGACACATAAGGATTTCACACCCTCAAAAAATATATGTAATTCAATCTTTGCAATCTTTTTTGTCTTACAACACAGGGTTTTATCGGTTACCTAAAACTGTTACCCCCAAGTTACACACGGTGACTAGCAGTGTTCTTCCCTAAAAGTGGGTCTCTGGCCAAACAATAGTTATAACACCTGAGGAACAGTGACTCAAAGTCACTTGTAGTCAAAGTGGTCCTGCTGGCTAGTTCAGTATTGAACAACATTCCTGTTTTATATAAGATATGGAACACTAGAAAAGCAAAAGCAACAATGAAATAATCATGCCAGCACCCGAAGGCATTGGTCATGTTGAAAAGAGAAAATAGTCTGGGAGGTGGTTAAGTTAATCTTCCAAAAGTTTACCCAAGTTGAAAAGTTTACAAACTTGCTCATTAATCCTTTCCTTGCAAGAGGTGGCAATCACTAAACCTACCTTTTCCTAATCATTCAAATCTCTGTGTATAAAGAATGCACTATCCCTGCATCTATATTGGTATCAACTGGTGAATTAACCAAGACTTAATAAAGCTACTCTGAAAAACAAACCTGTGGTGCTGCATGGCTTTCAACCAGTCAAGCACTTTACAAAATGAAACCTAAAGTAGAAAGGCTCAAGCAAGACTGCTTCTAGCACCCTGACTCATACCTGGTACAGCTCCTTATACTTCTTGACTTTCAAGCCACGTTCCTCCAGCTCTTGAGCCAGCAGAGTTATCTGCTGCTGAATTTCAGCATTGTCAAATGATTTCTCTGGGGTTGCTGGGGTTGGGGAAGCCTGCAGCAGTACACACTCCCGAGTCATCAGCTCGTTATCTAAGGATCAAAGTTCAAAGGTCAGTGAAATTTAAATGTAATCTTGAGGCAGGGGCATTTATGATGAAAGTGTTAAATGAGATATTGCAAAATAATGTAAGATTTTATATTTTCTTCTACAGACCAGTGTGCATTTTGTGTCTGAAAACCTTTTACTTAAAGGGTAAAAAAATATATAGAAAAATAGTTGCCTTTTCATAAACTTGGTGGCAACAAACATATTAATGTGTGTATGTGAACATATATGAAAACACACCCTTTTATAGATGCTGTTTGTGGCATCCTTCCCATACATGTATAAGAACATACACCTTATAGATGCGGTTTGTGGCGTCCTGCCATTGATGCTCTAGTCCTCTTTAGGTTACATGTACAACTTAGAACAAAGAAAACCTTGTTGGGTAGCATTGTTCCCTTGAATTATAGGAGCCCACTAGAGCCCCCCATGTTTCCACCCATCTCAACTCAAATCTAGTTCTCAAGAACACTTCCAAAACATCAAGATTTCTAACCTTTGCCTTCTTCTTTAACTGTCAGGCCGACTTCTTCCCTGGATACAGTCTGACTCCTCTGCGTCTTCTTCTTATTGAGCTTACTCTCTAGCTGCAGACATTCCAGATACTTCTTCTTGTACTCCTCGGCTCCCATCTGCAGACGCTGTCTCATATCATTGATGTCTCGAGTCAGGTCATTCTTCTCCTGAGCAAAGATGGCCTCACCGGTGCTCTGAAGGAAACACAAAATATTAACAAAGTATTAACGCAATTTCCATCTTGAGTCAGAATAGCAAACAGTTAATGCAGCGCATCTAGAATCCCCGCTGAGGACAATTTAGAACCACTTATTAGAGTGCAGAACGCTATGCCTTTTAGATAACTATAGGTCAATGGTTGAATTGAAAGAGTAGCCTCCTATACCAAATGTGATTTGTTTTATGTAAATATAGACATATGTTTATTTTTTTATATTAAAAAAAAATTATTCTTGTTTTTCTTTTTAAATTTTTTATTTTTTGTCTAATAATTTATGTTTTATTAGCTGTTCCGAACTATCAGTCGGAACAGCTTTTGAAATCGTTGAGATTTTTATTTATTTCTTATTATTCTTTATTTCCCTAAAATCGTATTGACTTAACCTGTCTCTCTTTCAAATACCATATGTCCCACTATAGACAAATCATATACCATGTTAAAGCTTATGCACTGACTTAAATTTTAGATGTAATTAGATTAAAATTCTTAATTAATTATTCACGTGACAGATGTGTGAATATTTAATTAGCCAATCTTGTTACCACCATATCTCAAGAAGTAAACATTCGATCCTCGAACTTTTTTCAGTTATGGACTTGACTTGTAATGTAGATGTCAATTCCGGTCTAACATTTTTCGTCACGTCATCATGACGTCATTTTTTCTTTTCGTGTACAAAAAAATCGTTTTAGAAACGTTTAGGTGGTTCAAAACTTAAACCGTGGCTACAACGCTGTGCTTATTTGATTAGGTTCAGTCACCTACAATTGATCAGTTAGCCTGGAATATGGTTTTCGAATTGTGAAAGCCTTTCAGAATGGGACTTATCTCAGTTCGCCAAGAAGTAATCCTTTGATAGTATTGACAAACAATCTTAATTAATTATTCACGTGACAGCGGTATGAATATTTAACTAGCCAAACTTGTTTCTGTCATATCTCAAGAAGTTTACATCCGATTTTCAAACTTTTTTCAGTTATAGACTCCTTGGGCATTGGAGATTAGCCTTGGGTAACCATGACCCATTGTTGACCTTTACTTCCAGGTCAACCGGAAGTGGGACCATATCTCAAGAACTACACAACTGATTTTCAAACTTTTTTCAGTTATAGACTCCTTTGGCAATAGACTGTGCAAGTCTCGCGCGCATTTGAACTTCCGGGACCATAGTGGTCCCAATCATATGGAGTTTTACGTGGGCGAGATTTTGTTTCGTCAATTATTTTAGTTTAACATAGTTTGTGACCTAGAAAATTATACATGTTGTTGGGAATGTAATACTAAGTGATAACAAAATATGAAAGTGAAACCAATTCAACAATAAAACGAAGAAAACCCGATAATTTAACTTGACCCCAGCTTCCGGTTATAGCAAAAATTAAGAATTTTGTGCTCGCCTCCGATCATAAAACTTATGTAAACGCTTGTTTTGGATGAGCGATTATGATCGCCAGATGCTGTAATTGCAAAGCGAACCCTTTTCATTGCAGTCTATGGTTGTTGAGGCGTCAGCATCTTCTTTAAACTACAATACGGGTCAATTTAATAATAATAATAATAGTGGCTTCTTATATAGCGCACAAATCCGTCACGCAGTGACGCTCAAGGCGCTCAACAATAAATTTGAAAAGCATATAACATAAAAATTAATATTAAATTGGATTTAAAGTGTGAACAAATATGTTTTGAGTAATTGTTTGAAAGAACTGGCTGATGAGGCTTGACGAAGGGCAAGTGGAAGACTGTTCCAGAGAGTAGGGCCAGCATGGGAAAAACTGCAGTCACCCCAGGAGCGTTGAGATACATACATACATATACATACAACAATGTTTTATATACCGCCATTTCATCAAGATCACAGCGGTTTGTGATGATACACAGCAAATACATGGTATAACAATGATGCAAAAATTGCGAAGTAGGAAAACAGACAACCAATCATTGTGGGAATAGGTGTGACTTCAGATGCTTCTTGAAAATGTGAAGTGAATCGGCAGAGCGCAGAGATCGAGGGAGACTATTCCAAAGTTTAGGGGCAACAAAAGAGAATGATTTTTCAGCAGCTGATGCAAGAGATTTGTGATGAATTTTGTGTTCGACGAGCCGGGTAGTGTCTTTTGATGACCGCAAGCCATCTCTTCCTGGGGTATACAAAACCAAGCACGGTTTTAAATACGCTGGGCCCAGATCGTTTAGGCACTTGTAGACGAAGCTCAAAATTTTATGTTGGATTCGTTCCTTGACAGGCAGCCAGTGGAGTTGCTTTAGGAATGGTGTTGCATGATCATATTTGTTGGCGCAGTGAATGAGTTTGGATGCCCAGTTTTGAAGACGTTGAAGTTTCAGTATGTCAGATGCATTAGATCCCAGAAGCAGTGCGTTCCCGTAGTCTAGTCTTGATAGCACCAGAGATCTTACGATGTGGTGGCATGAGTCTTTGTCAAGAAAACGACGTATACGGGTGATGTTGCGAAGATGGTAGGTTACACTGCTGCATAAGCGTGTTATGTGTGGGGACATAGACATTTGGCTGTCAAAGAAAACACCTAGATTGCGAACAGTTTCAGAAGGATGAACAATTTCAGCACCAATCTGCAGGTGGACAGGGGGCATGTTGCGTTTGTTGTGAGAAGAGATGGCTATACAAAATTCGGTCTTACTGTCATTTAATTTGAGCAGGTTGATTGATATCCACTGTTTAATTTCAGTGATACATGTTCCAAGTCTAGATAATGCAGATTGGATAGAAGTATGATCGGATGGGTCAAAACTGAGATAGAGTTGGATGTCGTCTGCGTACATGTGGTAGCAAATTTGATGTTTTTGGATGATGCGGCCAATAGGAATGATGTAGATCTTAAAGGAACCAGGACCAACAATGGAGCCTTGTGGAAGTCCGTAGTCCATCTTTTGAGGCGCGGACGCAATGCCGTTGATGCATACTTTAGTGGTTCTCCCAGTAAAGTAAGACTTGTACCACTTAAGTGCAGTTCCTGTCAGGCCGATCTCGTTGGCAGTTCTCTTAGTCAAAATGTTGTGATCCACCGTATCAAATGCGGCTGAGAGGTCGAGTAGAACAACAAACACGGCTTGCTGATTGTGCAGACACTTCGTGATATCGTCCTTCACAATAAGCAGGGCACTCTCGGTGCTGTGTGCAGTGCGATATGTAGATTGCAGTTCGTCTCCGAGGTTGTGTTTGGTCATGTGATCGTTTATACAGGTAAAAGCATGTTTCTCAATCAGAGATCTGGGAACTTGAAGAAGGGAGCAGTCCGATGACCTCAGTCTGCGTGGAGGATTGCATGCCTGTATTGAATTCTGCATACTGTAGACTGGTGAGGAGCCATTTACTGCGTGGAAGACCAGCAACAGAACTTTGAAGGTGATGCGTTTCGCAACAGGAAGCCAATGGAGGGATTCAAGAACAGGTTTGATGTGACTATATTTTTTGGTGAGAGTTACTAGTCTTGCAGCAGAGTTTTGGAGGCGTTGCAGTTTATTTAGTTGTTGTTGAGGAAGGCCTACAAAAAGTGAATTGCAGAAATCAAGGCGTGAAGAGATGAGGGCGTGGACTAGCTGTTCAGTTGCCTTCTGACTTAAGTATTTGCGAACAAAACCGAGGTTGCGCAGTTGATATCTAATTGATCTAGAGACATGGCAGATATGGTGATGGAAGGTCATATTGTTGTCAAATATGACGCCAAGGTTGCGAGATTTGGCAGACGACTGGATACTAATGTTGCCCACACGAACTTGAAATTCCTTCATATCGACTTTATTAAGTATTTGCTTTGAGCCCAGGAGAATGAATTTAAAGCCTGTTTGACCATCACGAATCCGCGTAGGGGGTTTCTAAAAAGTTAACATCAAAAAAAGCATCCTTGTCCAAGAGTTTTATTTTTTGTTCAATAATAATTAGTACAATTTTGTGTATTTTTTTCAAAAGCTAAAACTAATTTCATAAAACTGTAATTATTTATTTTTGTTGTTCAGATTTTGTCATGAGATATAATTTAAAGGCCCTGTACACTATTGGTAAGATCGAAAAACACAAATGTCCACAGATTCACACATAACTTACATGATTTAAAGTAAGTAATGGTAGAAAGGGTTCCTTAAAATATTTCTGCCTAAAATGCTATCGTTTCTGAGAAATTAGTAAAACAATAGTTTTTATCACGCGTGATAATAAACTCGATGTTTGAAAAACAGAAAACACATAAGGTCTCTTTTCACTATTTTCTCGTGACATCGATGACCAATTGAGCTCAAATTTTCACAGGTTTGTTATTTCATGTATGTGGTTGATTACACAAAACACTGTCTGTGATTATTTTGTCAGCTCTACCAATCCTGTATAATACCTTTAAACAAAGATTTGATTTCAGAAACAAAAAATGTTCTTAGTTTGACGTGTTTTCTCGTTCGGATACGCGCGAGACTTGCACAGTCTATTGAGATTAACAATGGGTAACTGTGACCCCACGTTGACCTTTACTTCCGGGTCAACCCGAAGTGGGACCATATCTCAAGAACTACACAACCGATTTTCAAACTTTTTTCAGTTATAGACTCCTTGGGCATTGGAGATTAGCCTTAAATAACCGTGACCCCATAGTGACCTTTTCCGATGGGTCAACCGGAAGTGGGACCATATCTCAAGAATTACACACCCGATTTTCAAAACAAATTCACTTATAGACTCCTTGGGCATGGGAAATTAGCCTTGGATTACCGTGACCCCATGTTGAACTTTACTTCCAGGTCAACCGGAAGTGGGACCATATCTCAAGAACTACACAACCGATTTAAAACTTTTTTCAGTTATAGACTCATTGGGCATTGGAAATTAGCCTTGAATAACCGTGACCCCATGTTGACCTTAATCGATGGGTCAACCGGAAGTGGGACCATATCTCAAGAACTACACACCCAATTTTCAATTTCTTTTCAGTTATAAACCCCTTGAGCATTTTATGTTAGACAAGGGTTACCATGACCCCATGTTGACCTTTATTTCTGGTTTAAAAGCTCCTTTCAATTCCGTATCAGAATGAAGACCAGGTTTATTTTTGACCTTAACTTCCGGTCCAAAAAAAGAGCTCATAACTTGAGATAATCATATCTCCTGAACCGTTAGAGAAAATTACAGGAACAGCTCTGTGATTGTTCACAATCACTATCTCTAGTTTTACTTGTTTCTTTTTCTTTGTGTTTTTGTAATACTCAGGGCCCCGGGCCCGTGGAAGACCACATTGCTTGTGAACGGGTTACCCTGATAAAAGATTTTTAAAAAAATTTAAGTACCAGTTTCTTCTGTAGTTCAGTTCGTTTCTTAGTCTCCTCCTCAAGCTTAGACTGCGTTCGCTTCAGTTTCTCCTTGAGCTCCTTCATGACAACCTGGGAAGCCTCCATTGGACCCTTATTGGATCTCAGAGCCTGTTCCTTCTCCTGATAACAAAAAACATTACCAGAAAATGTGGGTACAGATAAGATAACAAGTTTACATTAAAAAACAAATAAGCAAACAAACTAACAAACAAACAAAAAGTGACTTGTGACATAGAGAGTTTAATTTTGGTCAAGTGAAAAGTTTAAGGTTTAATATTCAATGTCCACGGTCTGAAACAAAGAACAGGAGCAAACTATTCAAGTATAAAAGTTTCAATGGTTTATAGAGACCAGAGGTACTAATTATACCAATTACAAGAAGGGAAGGGATTATACTGCCTTGCAGACACACCCAAGTGCCACATTCTGAGAACTCACAAAACGCTTCATAATTCATGTTCCAATGTCAAAGACAATAGACTTGGCAAGTCTCACACTTAGTTTGGGAACCTTGTATATGAGCTAATTAAGGAAACACTTAATCGGTCATTACGTTCAAATCTGTGTAAGACTTGCAGTGTCTAAAGAATGTAAACCAATGAAGCAGAAACCGGGAGAATGATTAGCTTAATTGTCGTCTGTGTTTGCTGTGCACGCCCTCTATGTCAGCTCTGGACGTTAGAACATCAATACCATGTGATATGCCTGTATGGCGAAATTATCCCAATCAACCAATGCGATGGCTGAAGTTTGTAATACAGCTAGAACAGCTATGAGCACAAACTGTCCTCAATGAGTTCTATTTTGATGATGGGTTCTATTTTGATGATGTAAACTGATTACACACCTCAGCCAGTAGTTTGATGCTACCCTTGAGTGTTTCGACCTGCTCCAGTAGCATCGTCACTCTCTCTCTAGCCTGATGAGATTGCAGACGGTTCTGACTCTTCAGCTGAATCTCATGGTCCTTAAACTCCTTCTCCTTGCGCCGCATTAGACTCTTGAGGGCGTCTTTTTCCGTCTCTGCACGCTGTGAGCAAAGAAGGAAGATAGAAACAAAATTATATTATTGTTTGCTTTCAAGACAAGAAAAAGCTTCCAAAGAGACTTTGCTATATGGGCAAAAACATATCTCTTAGGAGTTGTGATGGATCTTATCACAGTGGGTGTTGAAAAAACGTGCAGTTTCAAGTTAAGGAATAAATGATATTTAGTAATTTTTCAGACACTGCAGACTGTGTCATGAATTCCATTTTGATGAAGATGTGGCTTTAAGAAGAACCCAAATTGTTTATTCCAAATGATTGTTGTCATACATGTCATAGGTGAAACAAGTTTACCATCTACAGCTGCTACTTGACTTATTATTTTTTTTAAGTCCTCTTGTTTTCTTTTTTGGGGAGGGGGGGGGTTGATTTAAGAGGTTTACTCTGTGGACATTTTGTGAAATTTTTCTTCAATTGAAAACCCAAAACTACACAATGTCTTTGATATGATTTCCTCCCCCTCTCATTTAAAGGGAGTATCTAAGAAGGGTTAGCCAGCACCCCATAATACCTGCAGATCATTAGAGAGTTTATGATGGACAGCTTTCATGGTGTCCACCTCCCCACACAGCAGACGTCTGCTGGCTTCGCAGGCAGCATATTGGTCCTCTCTGTTTCGCAACTTCTCCCCCATGCTGTGCATGTGATCCTGGTAGGCGGTAAATAAAAGCATCCACAGCAGTGTTTAATAACTTTAATAACTAAAAAACTTGAATTAACAGTGCCTAACATCACAAAAAGGAAATGAGATCATGAAGCTCGGTCTCTGATTGGCCACCTGAGTCTAACAAAGTATTAAGTAATGTGACAGAGTGGTACTACATTGGGGTACAGAAAAGGACCTCCTGAATTCAACACATGAAAGGGAGGAGCTATGATGTTTACCTTATCTGCCGTAGCAACCATGAGCAGCTGTTCCACCTTTCGTTTTTCATTCCTAATCTGTACTTCTTGTTCCTTGACATCTAGCGTGACCTGGCTGGTCTGAGACAGCTGGTGCAGCAGGCTGGAGATCTCATTACGCAGGTCCTTGTTGGAATTTTCAGAGGAGGCAAACTGGCTCTGAATCGAGAAAGAAAAGGATGCATTTGTAGCTTTGTAAAGCTGAGTTCTGCTTAAGGGATTTGCCAGAGTAATGTGTTGCTGTTGTTTTTATTATCTCACATTCATTTTCAAATTTTTGATATTGAATATGCTCAAGTTTTACTGGTTACATGTTACGGCGACAATCAATGTGTGCGTTTGCGTAATGTGTATTTGTACTGCGTACTCTGAAAATCTATGTGTATGTGCAGGCAACTCATAAATACCAATGTTAATGCATTTTCTTCTATACCGAATAAAAATTGTGTCCATTATTGTTTCAATCGCTCCAGGAGCGTATATCTTTTGTACAGATTAGGCAATATGCATCACACAATGCAATATGGATACAAGGATGTATGCCCGATGCTCAACATGTATTTAATGTTTATGCAATACATGCATTGTATTGTACAATGGACACATGGGTTTTAAGCCCAAGTTGTAATTGCACACACACCAGAGTATGCTCTTAACTTTTCTAATAAGTACATGTATGTATCTTTCAGTTCAATTGAGTACTGAAGAGTTCTTACCTATAAGACAAATGAGGTGAACAATTTGTTGTGCTGGTTTAAATTTAAACAATTAAACTGTGTAAGTTTTTTTCTTCTCATTTCTCTTTTTGTCTTTAAATAAAAATATGGTCCAGTACACATTATGAGCTACAAGGCCTGCAGTCTGGTGGATTTCTCCCAAACATTTGAGCCCTGCTGCAATAGTAAATCCAATTCATGTCACTAACAACAACTCTATAAATGAAAGCTTTGCTCATGATAATCCAAGTTTGATACAAGATTATCTAGGACTAATGATAATCCAAGCTTGCTGGATAATCATCTAGGACTAATGATAATCTAAGCTTGCTGGAAGATAATCTAGAGCTGAGGATAATCCAAGTTTGATGGAAGATCATCTAGGGCTAAGTTTTCTCACCTTGAACTCATCCCTTTCATGCAGGACCTGGCTAAGATCTTTAACAAGCTGGTCCTTCTGCAGGGACACCTTGGCTGTCTGGTTCTGAGCCTCTTGAAGCTTTATCTTGGTGACCTCCAAGGCCTTCTCACAGCGTGTCTTGTCCTGCTCAAGGCTGCTGAGGGCATTCAGAACCTCCTCTATGCGACCTTCAAGGGTTGTCTTCTCACGGAGAAGAATCTGATGCTGCTCGTTCAGCTCCTAAAACAAATATTAAATGCTTTTTATAAACCCTTGTTCTAGTGGTGTCATGGGATAACTTATCACAGAAAAACCACACCACAGTCTACTTTTTGGGAGGTAGAAAATAAACTGTACTTGTATTTACATTTTGTCATTGTATAATTTCACTTTTTCAGGTGGCAGAGAGGTATAAACTTACTTGGTAATCCTTGCTGGTTTTCTGGCTACTTTTTCAGGTGGCAGAGAGGTATAAACTTACCTGGTAATCCTTGCTGGTTTTCTGGCTACTTTTTCAGGTGGCAGAGAGGTATAAACTTACTTGGTAATCCTTGCTGGTTTTCTGGCTACTTTTTCAGGTGGCAGAGAGGTATAAACTTACTTGGTAATCCTTGCTGGTTTTCTGGCTACTTTTTCAGGTGGCAGAGAGGTATAAACTTACCTGGTAATCCTTGCTGGTTTTCTGGCTACTTTTTCAGGTGGCAGAGAGGTATAAACTTACTTGGTAATCCTTGCTGGTTTTCTGGCTACTTTTTCAGGTGGCAGAGAGGTATAAACTTACCTGGTAATCCTTGCTGGTTTTCTGGCTACTTTTTCAGGTGGCAGAGAGGTATAAACTTACCTGGTAATCCTTGCTGGTTTTCTGGCTACTTTTTCAGGTGGCAGAGAGGTATAAACTTACCTGGTAATCCTTGCTGGTTTTCTGGCTACTTTTTCAGGTGGCAGAGAGGTATAAACTTACCTGGTAATCCTTGCTGGTTTTCTGGCTACTTTTTCAGGTGGCAGAGAGGTATAAACTTACCTGGTAATCCTTGCTGGTTTTCTGGCTACTTTTTCAGGTGGCAGAGAGGTATAAACTTACCTGGTAATCCTTGCTGGTTTTCTGGCTACTTTTTCAGGTGGCAGAGAGGTATAAACTTACCTGGTAATCCTTGCTGGTTTTCTGGCTACTTTTTCAGGTGGCAGAGAGGTATAAACTTACCTGGTAATCCTTGCTGGTTTTCTGGCTACTTTTTCAGGTGGCAGAGAGGTATAAACTTACCTGGTAATCCTTGCTGGTTTTCTGGCTACTTTTTCAGGTGGCAGAGAGGTATAAACTTACCTGGTAATCCTTGCTGGTTTTCTGGCTACTTTTTCAGGTGGCAGAGAGGTATAAACTTACCTGGTAATCCTTGCTGGTTTTCTGGCTACTTTTTCAGGTGGCAGAGAGGTATAAACTTACTTGGTAATCCTTGCTGGTTTTCTGGCTACTTTTTCAGGTGGCAGAGAGGTATAAACTTACTTGGTAATCCTTGCTGGTTTTCTGGCTACTTTTTCAGGTGGCAGAGAGGTATAAACTTACTTGGTAATCCTTGCTGGTTTTCTGGCTACTTTTTCAGGTGGCAGAGAGGTATAAACTTACTTGGTAATCCTTGCTGGTTTTCTGGCTACTCTCCTGGCTCTCCTTAAGGAGTTGCTCCAAACTCACAATCTTACTCTCAAGATCCTGACGGTGAGAGTGCAACTCAGACTGAGTCTCAAGCAGTTCATCCTTCTCCTGTTGAGTAATGAGTGACAGTGAGTAAAGTAAGACTGGCAATTGACAGTATACTCTACAGCATTAAAGATGCATTGCTTGATTTGTTTGCCGATTTGATGATAAAAATTGTTTTAAATATTTAATAGCTATTTTCCAGTAGACCAGAAAGTTATAAACTATATTTGAGATAGTGAATGACCAAATACAAATGAGCTATTGTTGGGACCTTACATTATCACACTTTACTAGAGGACATACAAGCAATTTACATGTTACAAGTACTTTGCACACTGTGCCTGGCATATGTACAAAAATCTGTTGGGTTTTTACAGTTGACTGACTTTTGAGGCATCCCCGGTGCCAGAAACTATTAATATTAATAGTCTTTTGTGAGTTATAGAAGTGCTCAACTGACCTTTATGATCTTCTTGAGCTGATCCTCATAAGCAGAGCTCTTAGACTGTATCATCAACAGACCCATGGATGCATCTTCAACCTCCACAAAATCCTCAGAGGATCGGTCCAGAAACTGGAATGGTGTGCTCGCTCCTCGCATCTTACCGGCGGAGTCAATGAAGCAGAATTGGTAAAACTCCCCATCCTCTTCTTTGGGTAGGTAGTACGCTGTAGGTGACCATCAATTTGCAATCATTAAATATGTATATTTTATTAGTTTTCTGCTCATGACGACTGTCCATTACATGGCTATAAATAGCAACACAAGCAGGGGGCGTCACACACACACCCACATGTGTAAATACCGGCAATCGTGGACCCTCCTTTGTTCAACTCTTTGTGATAGCAACTGTGGACCACAATGCTTTCCTTTGTGATAGCAACCGTGGACCTATTGTCCCTTTTGTTATACATGTAGGTCCACGGTTTGAATGTGGATACCTACCCATACACACACACAAGTGTGTAAATACCGGCAATCGTGGACCCTCCTTTGTTCAACTCTTTGTGATAGCAACCGTGGACCACAATGCTTTCCTTTGTGATAGCAACCGTGGACCTATTGTCCCTTTTGTTATAGGTCCACGGTTTGAATGTGGATACCTACCCACACACACAAGTGTGTAAACACCTGCAATTGTGGACCTCCTATTGTCCTTCTTTTGTTTATACTTTTTTGCAAAACCTACATTGGTTTTGTACACGATCTCCAACCGTGGACCTTTCCCCAACCGTGGACCTATTGTCCTCTTTTGTTATAGGTCCCAGTTTGAATGTGTATACCTATACCCCCACACACCCAAGTGTGTAACAGCCTGCAATCGTGGACCCTCCTTTGTTCAACTCTTTGTGATAGCAACCGTGGACCACAAAGCTTTCCTTTGTGATAGCAACCGTGGACCTATTGTCCTCTTTTGTTATAGGTCCCCGGTTTGAATGTGGTTACCTACTCACACACACACACACATAAAAAGGAGGGAGGTGGCAACTAGAACTAAAAGATAATCACCCGAGATCTCATCAGAAATGTTAACTTGTACCACAAAAATAACTGCGAAACAATTTAACTGTTCAGATATCCACTTCAAAACAACTGTGAACATCCACGAAGCACTCTCAAAAAAACTTCCACGACAAATGACGGACTCACTCAACCGCAACACACCCAGCAAGAGTGGATCTGCTCTAGCCATTATCTTAACATTAAAAAGGGCAGAGGAACAGGCTGGAATTCTCTACATATCCACATCCACAACATCAACTTACAGAACACTTTCATTCTCTACCTTTCCATATCCACAACATCAACTCACAGAACACTTTCATTCTCTACCTATCCACATCCACGACATCAACTCACAAAACACATATTCATTCTCTACCTATTCATATCCACAACGCCAACTCACAGAACACTTTCATTCTCTACCTATCCATATCCACAACCTCAACTCACAGAACACTTTCATTCTCTACCTATCCATATCCACAACATCAACTCACAGAACACTTTCATTCTCTACCTATCCACATCCACAACATCAACTCACAGAACACTTTCATTCTTTACCAATCCACATCCACAACATCTACTCACAGAACACTTGACATTCACTACCTAGATCCACATCCAAAATACCTACTCACAGAACACTTTAATAGTAAATAAAAGACATGGTTCTCTTTAAGTTTCTACATTTCAGGGCTCCCCATAATTTGTATTTGTATTGAACATATTTATTAAATTGACTGAGCCTACACTGTGTTTTCTTCTTCTTTAATTAATCTTGACTTGTTCCTCATTATGCATAGAATTGCAAGCTACTTGTGCAAGGAATAAAACAAGTATACTCACAACTAAACCTGACGGTCTGGTCATAGTCTCGCCCTTCAACCCAGTCAGTGGGGTAAGGTGCCCAGTCAAATGCCATGTACTGGCGAGTGGAGCTCCACCCAACCTTGAAGATACCCACCCAATCTCTGGTTGCCGGCTGAATGGCTGGAGTCAAAGTGTAAGTACATTCAATGTGTGAACCTGGAAAGAAAAGGTACAAGTTTGGTAATCAAAACAATTGACGAATGTCACTGCGGTAAAGTTCACCGGGGTTGTGATCAGACAGAAAAAGAACAATTTTGAAAACAGAGTAGCAGTATCATGTTGACCTCTACCAGAGTTTACTCTTAACTTCAATGGCCAGCAAGACTAGTTGGCTTGATTGTTTACTAAACCACCAGGTTTTTGAATGGTCAGTCACATTTTATAAAGATCTTATCAACATTTTCATTTTGATTCAAACAAAATCCTAATTTCAGATCTCTTCTATTTAGCATACTAAGTCAAAATAACTGCATTGATAGCCACTTTTGATTATGTTCAGACAGTTATAGTACTTGTATGGTAAGTTTGCTAATGTCATAACTTGAAAAAAAAATAATAATAATAATAACAACTTAAAAACTGGTACACAGGTCAAAGGCAAGTTGAAAATGACAGGCATGAGAATGAGTGATGATACGTTAATAATAGCGATTCGAGAGGAGCACGCATAAGGAGGGGTTTAAACATCATTGCTGTGTACAAATAATTGCTGTTGGGATGGGCCTAATGCATTCATGCATATAACAATGAAAAACTAGAGATCAGGTGTTCGTAAAAACGAACACAGAGGGGTTTCGGTTAAAAATATAACTATCATGATACTGAAAATAACATGTCATATCCATTAGATTAATTGTAGTCATATACCCTAAATGAATGCTTCGTAGTTACTGTTTGGACAATAGGGCCGGGAGATATGATTTAAAATTTTTGGAGCTTCATGTGTGAACCGGAAGAAATGCCAAAATGGGGGTCATGTTTTTGAATAACATTTGACTTTTGTCATCGAGATAAGCTACCAGACGGCACCAAACTTTTGAGTTTATGACATGTGGTTCAGAAGATATGATTTTTAATTGTGAACTTCCTGTTAGGATTGGAAGTACAAAGATTATAACTGACTCTGACATAATTTATTTTGGTACAGACGATGTGCAATTTTACGTAATAAACTACCATGCTTTTGTAGCGAGATCTTGAAATTGTTGTGTAAAAAGCTTACCGTTTACGCACGATTCGAAAATTACATTCTCATTGCCAAACTATTTATCGGTTCAGATTGGCCATACAGCCAGCTCAAAAAGTCGATCCGAACACCGAATCCCCAAACGCAAGAGGGCGCTGTGCAAGTTCACCATCCTGCAAGGTCCGCCCAAAGTAGGTCAGAATGATATCGCGTTGCACTGACGGTACATAGCTGTGTGACGGTACCGTATGCTACATACAGTGTCTTTTACGCGCGATCACACACAGGCAATCGTGCAATTGTTTGAAAAATACATTTTTAAATCGGTAATATCGTCAAGAAAGAAACAAAAAACACTCAAAACATTTGCTGAAGGATCTAAGTTAGAGCACATGCTTTCATTTGATGTATTGTTTGTGTCTTTTAAGACTGTAGTTCCTGAGATCAAGCGATCACAAGTTTCACGTGTAAACTCTATGGTCGTAAAGAAGTATAATAATAAAAAATCAAAAAATCTGTACGATTACAATAGGCGTTTCGGCTACCAGGCCGAAACCCCTAAATAGGACATCGGAATTGTTAGCAACCGTTGTTGTTCAAACACAAAATTCACGACATAAGCGATCGAGTGAAAACAGCAGTGGGAGAGGCAAAAACCTGTTGTTTGTTGTCTGCTGGGCGAGTCAAAAAAGTCCTATATCTGTCTCAGCCTAAATGGGACCCAGACGCACTATTTTTTCTGTACTCCACGAGCGCGCGTGTGATAACAATACAGGGCTATACAGGGTGGTGTTGGAACAGCTGCCCGTTTTACATACTTTGCTTAAAATAGCGCAAATATGCGGAGTTAGAACAGCGCAATACGATGGATGTGGTATGGGCTGTGAAATAGGGGGCAAGTTTATATCACACTCCTTGTTGCTATGGATCTACCAATTAGAATCGAGGATTAAGTTTGCTCAAAGAAAATGACAATTTTATATTAAAATGTTTTTCAAAAGAATTTGTTTAACCCTTTAGTCACTGTTCCGCCCGAAACCGCCCAGCCATTTACTCACTGGACCGCCCAAAACCGCCCGAGATTAAACAACACTTTGTACATGTATCTTGGGTTTTACACATGCCAGCGGGTTGCAGCAAACAGCCGTCGAAAGAGCGTGATCTAAAGATTGCGCCAGTCTAAAAATATCCTGTGGTCACCATTGACAAAAACCAAGTAATCTCCTTCCAAAGGTTCAAAGGTCGGAAATCTAGCACGACGTGTCAATGCTTCTCTGTGTGTGTGTACCGTATCGTATGTACAATGCATTACGTGCACACACGCACTATAATGTATACTACGAAAGCGACGATGTTTCGCTGGGCTTTCGCCATGTTTTTCACACATTATTGAAAGGAGTTTACATTGTAGAGGAAATTTATTGTTATCCATAAGTAATGTAGACAAGATTGTTCATTTCTAAAGGTATGTTTTAATATTATTTCAATCACTTTGTCAACATTTTGTTCTTGTTTGAAACGATAGCAAAGTTGAAAAAGTTGTGTGCACAACTTTCCGTGAAACACTGATGCTAACGTAATGCAAACAGTTGTCTATTTTCGTTGGTGTGTCAACATATTTACAATCTGAAAGCTTCAATTCAGTAAAAGCAAATACATATATGTGTGAATCATTCGAAAGATAATTTTATCCTCTACAAAATAAACCAAACTTGTAATACAAAAAAATTATTACAATGGAAGTTATGATACGACTTCCAGATAGTGCATTAATTCGATGACTTTTCCCCGCCCTGCTCAGTGAGTAAATGACTTTGTTGAATTTGCTCGCAAGTGCTAAAGGGTTAACTCCGCGCTGAGGCACAGAAATGTATTTTTAATCCTGATGTGAAGTTGTTTAGCAAATATATGAAATATAAATTTTATTCTTAGATGCCCAATTAAAAAATACACCCCAAGAATAGTTTGGATGAATGGAAGTTAAAAATTGCCAAACCTGGAGTATATATCTCCTGTACATTGTGAAACACGACCTGGGCATAGCCTGAAGTAGACATTGTTGAATCCTCCAGGGTGCAGTCTAGGTGAGTGGGACTTTCATCCCCCTTCCTCCCCTTAGCTGACTCAGCCATTATCTTAGGATACGTTTTACTCTCCTAAAACGAATATAAAATAAACACCAGTTACAAGTTAGTTATCACACAAGCCCCGAAAGGAATATTGAAAAAAATTGCACCATGGACTATGGATCAATCCATTGCAGAAGTTCTGTGCCAGTGTGTTTTGCGCCATCCTGTGATGCAGATACGCCCAGCTTTTCTTTCTTTTCCCCCACTGCATCATAGGTACTTTTAACTAATGATGCAGATGGTACTTAACTTTACAAGATGTCAGCACACAGCATGACACAAGTAAAGCCTGCATGCAATGAGTGCACAAGCATAAATGCACCTTTGGAATTGAGGAAAACACTGAACACTACATTATTCCATGTTCCACTTGCGCTTCCCGCATACCTAGTAGTGTATCGCATTCAATATGAAAAATGCAATTCAGGAAATCAAAAGCAAAGATTTAAGTTTGCTGGAGACTATGAACATTTAATTATAGGCCAAACCTGCAAAGTAAGTGTGCCAATTACAAGAAATGACAGCCAGAACACAAAATTTAATTAAAAACACATTTCTGGAGAAAATTCACAATTAGGGTAATTCGTACAAGGACGATACAAAAATCAAACAAATGACACAAATTAAGATAAATACATAGTGGAGATTCCCACATCTGTCATTGTAATGGGTAAAAACTTGTTATGAATTTTCTCAGTTACTTCAAATATGCATTTGGTGAAAAGCACATTGAACTGATTAAAAAAAACAGTCCCATTGATTATGTCATGTGTACATGTACATGTATGCTGGGGGTTTTTTTGACAAGAAATAAATGAAAAAAATTAAAAAGTTGATCTGTTACATGGCTTGTTCCATTAGCATAATAATTATGATCAATGTTATTCACCGTACATGTAGTCAATAAGACAGACTTGTTAATGTACTACTGGCTTTATTGTTTGCTGGTTTGGTTAAATTTCACTTCAAAGATCACCAGCATTTAACCTTTACCAAGATTAAACCCATCTTGCTCTTCAGAGTGAGAGAATGACTGGCTATTTTATGGAAGCCATCTTTTTTTAAATGAAGAAAGGAACAAAACTTTTCATTAAAACAACTCAGAAGAGAATCATTATAAGAATGATGTTAATATTTATAAAAGGTTGCTGCATGACATTTGTTGAAATATGAACGCAAATAGATAACACCAAAAAGTACAGTTTATTTTAAAGTTAAAAATTCTTCTTCTGGGTATTTCAGAAATAACTCGATTGGCTTCCACAAAAGTCAAGTTAATTTCAGAAAATATCCCGTTCTAAAGATAATTTACTCACCAAAGAAATAACAAACTTCGTCCTGTTTTATGAAGACAAGTTACAAACCAATATATAATGTATTTTTAAAATAACTGGATCAGCTCCCAAAAATATCCTTTTAATTTCAAAACAATGTCAAACTGAGGTAGTACGCTTATGATGAATAACAAATAAGGGTTGGTTCTCTTGGCAGATTCAAATATAAAATAAATGTTGTGTATAACATCCTTGTCTTTATAAAAATGTTCAGGTTGAATCATTAATTCATTTGGTTTCAGATGAATCATCTGTCACATGCCAATTGTTGACCAAGTCCTTGTTTCCTTACAATAGATCCTGATACTAAAGTTACATCACACCATGACCTTTGATTGATTTGAATAAGACGGACGAGCCGGGGGGGGGGGGGGGACTGAGGGGACAGGAGTCGGGAAATTCAACAGTATGGGTACAAAGGAACTACAGCAGAGGGAGGGAATCTATGGGTATTTTTTGGTGGAGTTTGATCGCGAGAGGCACCCACACTTATATTGTACCTGGTAATCATGCTTTGTAACTAAAAATTAACGCTTTGCCATGCTTTGGCCTTTGTAAATTTGTTTGTTTTAATTTGTGAGGTACGACTTCTGTAAAAATGTAGTTTGTATTGCTGTGGCTGAAGTGAAAATTGTTGGCTACACTTTGTAAAGTTTGAGTTTCTGAGCTACATTGAATTCAAAACATCAAGAAGACCTAGTCGGGCCAGTCCAGGCAGATGGGTTTCTGTATGAATCTGCTGTGCGATTGCTCAGTCGTCATCATCGTGACGACGTGAGTGCGACTGAGTGTGAGTGTGACAATACGTCAATACGATTCATTAAATCTCGATAATTAACACTTCTTTTAATCCAATAAACTAACTTAAAATGTAATCAAAGCTATTAACTATACTTACTATAATAAATATGCAATTTCTGCATGAAAAGTATCATTAATGAGACAAAGGATTGACATGTTTAGATTTCTTGCGTCAGTTGATCAACTCTCGAGAAGTACCCTCTGCACACAAAAATAGGTATGACGACAATAAACCTCGTTCAGTCAGTGTGTCTTTTAAAAGTAAGTTCTTAAAAGGAAAAACAAAATATATATTAAATATCTTAAATTATTATAATATTTTCACAAAAATTTATATTTTGTCTATAAAGTAAAAAATAATATTTTTTATGACATGAAATAAATAAATGTAATTTTAAAAGTTATTACAAACATAACATTCAGAAAACTAAATTATAGCATTGAGGGCGCTACAATATTAACCTGAACCATGGTCCAAAATGGACCAAATGGCTATGCGGCAACTCGCGTTGGGGTAGGACGGTTTTGTCCTGGTTGTTTCGCGATTTTATGGCTCAGAGTGGAAGCGGTAAGCTTATTTTTAAGCGTTTATTTAAAGGTTACGTCGTGTCTTTGGTGATAGTTTTCCAATATCAATTATGATTTTGGAAAAAATAGTATGCCTGTGGGTGCATCAAATTACTGGCGGATGCATATTATGCATGCCTAGCCCTAGGACTCGAGTAGCTAGCTGACCTATCCGGAGGCTACTTACTTCTATTTCTAAAGTTCTAGATAAGGCTCCCCGTGAGTAACATTTTGGGCCTCCGTAACGCGTACGCTATACGTTTTCAAAATGGTCGTTGATAGGTGAACATTTTATGGTTGTTAGCCAGCAATAACTTCAGTTTCCTTTGTACTACACAGCTTAGTTAGCCCCATTTATATAGCCCCAATTAATTAGGGCCAATCCACTCTGTATCCTTGGCCCTAGCGCGACTGCAACAAACCTATTCTTGTGCCCCATTGAGCTTTGAATCTGCAAAGATCTGCATCTTGAAACTTACCGATTGAGTGCCAATATACTTGTAAATAGCCGGACAGGTGGAATTCGTTTAAAAAACATCACAGATTTTGAGGGAAAATTGATTGCTTTTCGCGTCGCGATTGTGAATTTTTGTTCACATATTAACACCTTGCGAATTGCGCGAAAACCATGATTTGTCTGGTTCCCTCAACAACTCCACAACATTTATACGATCAACTGTTACGATCTAGTGGGACCAGACTAAGTAATGGTGAGTAAATCAGTCTGGTCCCCATTAAATTACAGCAGTTGATCGTATAAATGTTGTGGAGTTGTTGAGGGAACCAGACAAATCATGGTTTTCGCGCAAGGTGTTTTATGAACAAAAATTCACAATCGTGACGCGAAAAGCAATCAATTTTACCTCAAAATCTGTGATGTTTTTTAAACGAATTCCACCTGTCCGGCTATTTACAAGTATATTGGCACTCTATCGGTAAGTTTCAAGATGCAGATCTTTGCAGATTCAAAGCTCAATGGGGTACAAGAATAGGTTTGCAGTCGCGCTAGGGCCAAGGATACAGAGTGGATTGGCCCTAATTGGGGCTACATTTAATAGTGCCAATACTTATAATACTCTGGACTTCCTCCGATCCTTCAACATGTTCAAGGATCGGAGGAAGTCCAGAGTATTGGCACTATTATGGGGCTATACACAGCTAAAACTTTCCCATACACACTAAATATGCATTCACTCAGTCTCAGTATGCTTGTATTGCCTTTTTGTTGATGTACATGCAAAAACATCTTCAAAAAATGAAATTTATCACGCAATACTCACGGTTGTTTAGCTCTTCATCGCGGCACACAGGCAGCGTTCACGCATTGCGCAAAAATTAAGACAGCGCAGTGTGCGTGGAGCCTAAAGACAGCGCGGTGTACGCGGAGCCTTCTGCCTGAATACCAGTGGCTCTGTGCACGGTTTTAGTTTGCGCACCAGCGATGGTGATTATTGCAATTGGGGGGAAAAACCTTTTTCCTCGAGCATGCACAGACACGTAAAGTCTTTTGTCAAGGTGTGTTTCAAACAGGTGTTGTGATCTATTGCATTGGGATATTTTACCAATACTATAGAGGGCGTTTACTCCAATGATATCGCATTGTTTTGAAACGCCCTCTAGCGTTCAATGTTTCCTACCTTTTTTTTTATTGTTGCACACAAAGGAACGAGATAACAAAGACTAGGAGCCTCTAAATTGGAAACGATGTGACTGCTTGCGTTGTGTAAACTGTGATCGCAATGTGGTCCATGTTGCGGAACTTCCGAGTGAATTTTTTTATCCGAACCGTAAAAATGTAAACGTATAACTTGACATTTAGTATTCAACAGTGTTGTAACCAAGTCATATTTGCTCAAGTCAAGTCAAGTCACGAGTCATTTTTGCCCAAGTCAAGTCAAGTCGCAAGTCAATGAAATTGGCGACTCGAGTCCGACTCGAGTCCAAGTCACCAACTCGAGTCAACAACACTGCCCATTGTTTTCAAATTACAACAAGAATCTTGCAGTAAAAATAGGGCCAGTCCTATGTGAGCTATTTTTCTGAAAGTTTGTACACCATGCACAAATGCTGTATACATGCTAATGATAATGTTTTTATAACTTTAATTACTTGTTCTTTCTTTTAAAGGTGATTGGTTGTTGAGGTTCAGCCCAGAGTGAGCAAGACATTATCAGTGAAGGCAGAGATTGTTGAGACAGTGTTGGGGACAGTTCATCCAGACTTCATATCTCTTACTTGGTTATGTTGAAGAAATGCGAGAAACTTGTTTTGACAACAAACAGACTGTGAAAAGAATAGGACTTCAAAAGTATGCCCCAAAAAGTAGTTGCTGATATCGGAAAATTATCGGGTGTGAAAGTCTACAAACAGGACTTGAACACACGTGTGACAAGAAGTAAACACAAAGTGTCTGAGCAAAAAGACACCGAGCAGCAAATCCAATATATCTGCAAGATCTGCAATAAGGTCTTCAAGCGTAAGGACCGACTGTATATTCATGAACGACTCCACTCTGGCGACCAGCCTTTTGTTTGCAAACATTGTGGCAAACGTTTCCGTAGTCAAGATAGCGTGAGGTCCCATCTAGCAGTGCATTCCAATGAGAAAGCATTCAATTGTGATAAGTGCAAAAAAACTTTCAAAACTTCACACCAGATGAGAAAGCACCAACGCCTGGCAAAGATCGCAATGTCAAAGAACGAGCCGAATGATCATAAACCTGTGAAATGCAAGCTCTGCAACTTCTTGATAACGTCCAAGCTAGAGCGGAAGAAGCACATGCGCTTCCACAAGAAGAAAAACAACCCTTATTTGTGTAGTAAATGTAAGAAAAGCTTTAGCAGTTTGAAACTGCTTGGCGAGCATTACAAGGCATCTTGTAAAGGAACCAAGAATAGTGACATCCGGAAAAAGGAGGCAAAACGCAAGAAGATTTTAAATCCGGAGGCTCCTGTGGCACCATTTGCTTGTCATAGGTGCAGCAAAAGGTTTAAGACAATCTCAAATCTAGGGTTGCACTTTATTAGCCACACAGAGTCCGACCACTTCAAATGCTCTTCATGTAAAACTGACTTTCAGTCTGCGTTAGAGTACCAGGAACATCAGTGTGTTCAGGAACAATCCGTACGAGTTAAACCCAAGCTTGTTGTGAAATTTCAAACCTGTGTTCTCGATCCAGGATTGGCTGAAGGTGATGAGGAGCAAGAGAGTAGAGAAGAAGTTGTTACAGAGGTGGAGGCTCCCATTGAACATTTAACTGGATTTAATCAGGGAGGGCAAATTATTGAACATGTTGCAGATAATGTGCAAACTGTCTGTGAAGCCCAGAGCGCCGACGTGCAAGAGGCATGCCATTAAAATATGGAGAGATTTATATGCACATTAAGTTATAATTTAAATATACTGTATGAATTTACATGTACAATTAGTTAATGCAGCTTATTGACTGTTGCTGCAAGAATTTCCTCCGTGATCGCAGTATGACACAGGTCACATGGTCTTTTGAAAGTATCGAACTACAAGATATATTTTGGAAGATTTGTGGTGGTAATGCCTAACAACAACAAAATGTCTGTTCCCTGTAATATGCTGGAGAAAAAAGAGGGTCGGTAGGTAAGGAAAGCAATTGTTTGGGAGAAAAAAATTACATGCCCACACTGAGAAATAAAATGTTAAAAAATAAGCAGAATGGGGATATGAAGGGATTCTTACAATTTTAGTCTTGAATTCTGGTGGTTTAGTTGAAATACATGAAATATGCAGTCGGTCCAGGAACTTTCAAATTAATGATAAATATTTTTAGGGTTGCCAGGTTTTTTGAATGGCCAGTCAGGTTACTGGTAAAAAACAATTCTTGTTTGACTAGGGGTTAGACCCGAGTGGAGAATGTTTATATCATTCTGTGAAGTGGAAGAGAGCTGTACAGCTATAGGTTTGCAGATGTGGGCTGTGAGTGAAAAACAAAGCCTTATTTTGCTGCATTGTTGGAGTGCAGTGTGCCTTAAATCCCCATAGGCCTACAGGGCTTGAATTTTACACTGGGCCTGAGGCCAGTGATTTTATTGTCAGTTGGCACAAATGAGATAAACTTTCTCTTGCAAAAATGTCTTAGTGCTTGATCAACTAAAACAGTTAAATGCATATAAAACTCTGTTAGCAAATTTTATCTCAGTTCGATTCTGGTCTTGTATAGAAAAAATCTGGTCTAAACATTTTGACCCACATGTACAAGCCCCAAAATTTCCCTCAATCGGAGCCCATGCCTATTGATTGTTAATGTTTTTGGCTTGTTTGCTTTTTTGGTGTTTGCATTGTTTGTTTTTAATTTTAATGAGACAATTTATAGGTTGGTATTAAGGAGCATGGAGTAGGAAGGAAAAGTCCTTCTCCATGGTAGGATTATGGGGTTGTGTGAATAAACAATGAGGAATCATTTGTACATTGAAGCAACCTGACAAATAAAACCATTAAACTTACTCCCTCTCACACAAAATGACTTTCTCTGGAAACTTCTGGGTAAACCTTGTTGACCTTTTAAGCTGCTAAGCTAACCCTGGCAATCTCCTGAGAAGTAGCTGTTTCACCTGCTTGGGAGTAGGGTTAAGCCAAATAACCCTGGGGTTAGCATTCATCCTCACAGGAAAAATTACACCAAGTGTGAAACAAACATGAGGTGGCTCTGGAGTTAAGATTCCCCATGAATTTCCTGGGTTTTCTTTTTGGGGAATCTTATCTGTTATGTGAAAAGAGCTTGATGTACATTACAGCTTGCATTAAGTGCTATTTATCCAGAGAACATTTTCCATAAAATTATTAACTATGCCTACAATTGTGTACATGTGCCCAGCTGGGGTAGTGGATCTTCAGGGCAAAAATCAGTGTAACTAAGTAATTAAGATGTCTTCAACATAATACACAACCTAATAAGACAAGTAATTGGTACTTGGAGGGCAAGGGTGGAAGATGCCTCCCCCTGCCTCTTCCTAGTTCCCACACCTCTGGATGCACTTGGAGCTTTATGAGAATTACATACAGACCCTTTGAGTTTGGCCCTAGGGTTCATGTTGCATTCATTTCTATACACAATTATTGGTAACCATTACTGGTGTCTTCAAAAATATTTGTAAATTGTTTATAAAATTGGGGTTTTCCCATCAAAATTGTTTTGCAGGCTGTTTCAAGATTATTTTGAACCGATTGTTAATTTTACTACTTCTGCAAGTTCCTGTAATTTTTATTTTCATTGTTGCCTACAGGATTGCTAATTTAGCTGTTTTGAAGTGGTCAATAGTTTACAATAAACAACTACTTGTTAAACACTGAATCCACAAAGTTTCCTTTAACTATCCTCATTGCATTGAACCATAGAGCAATTGATATGATGTGGTGATTGAATAAAAACCTATTCAAGTTTAAACATGGTGGCAGCCAGGGGTTTCGCAAACTCAATCTCTAGATTGTAATCATTTTGTTTCTATATGATTATTTAGTGTCATAATTGAATTTGGAACAATTGTATTGTGGTTTATTTTTTATTTCCCATCCAACAGCACCGACCACAGGATGAAAAGGAAACGCAGAAACACTCATCAGCGCACATTGGCATTGAGAGCAATCTTAGGCGTGCTTGAGAATCAAGTATGTAATGGCTCAGGGTTCGGAAAAGTTGTCTCTATCTCAGTGCCCGGAAGAATGGCTCAGGGGTTGAGGAAGTTGTCTCCATCGCCATTGTTTGTCAAGTAGTGCTGGGAAGAATGGCTCAGGGTTTGAGGAAGTTGTCTCCATCGCCATTGTTTGTCAAGTAGTGCTGGGAAGCATGGCTCAGGGGTTGAGGAAGTTGTCTCCATCGCCATTGTTTGTCAAGTAGTGCCGGGAAGCATGGCTCAGGGTTTGGGGAAGTTGTCTCCACCTCCATTGTTTGTCAAGTAGTGCCGGGAAGCATGGCTCAGGGGTTGAGGAAGTTGTATCCATCTCCATTGTTTGTCAAGTAGTGCTGGGAAGCATGGCTCATGGGTTGGGGAAGTTGTATTTATCTCCATTGTTTGTCAAGTAGTGCCGGGAAGCATAGCTCAGGGGTTGAGGAAGTTGTCTCCATCTCCATTGTTTGTCAAGTAGTGCCGGGAAGCATGGCTCAGAGTTTGGGGAAGTTGTCTCCATCTCCATTGTTTGTCAAGTAGTGCTGGGAAGCCATAGCTCAGGGGTTGAGGAAGTTATCTCCATTGTTTGTCAAGTAGTGATGGAAAGCATGGCTCAGGGTTTGGGGAAGATGGCTCTATCTGCATTGTTTGTCAAGTAGTGCCTGGAAGCATGGCTCAGAGTTTGGGGAAGTTGTCTCCATCTCCATTGTTTGTCAAGTAGTGACGGGAAGCATGGCTCAGGGTTCAGGGAAGTTGTCTCCATCTCCATTGTTTGTCAAGTAGTGATGGGAAGCATGGCTCAGGGTTCAGGGAAGTTGTCTCCATCTCCATTGTTTGTCAAGTAGTGCCGGGAACCATGGCTCAGGGGTTGGGGAAGTTGTCTCCATCTCCATTGTTTGTCAAGTAGTGCCGGGAACCATGGCTCAGGGGTTGGGGAAGTTGTCTCCATCTCCATTGTTTGTCAAGTAGTGCTGGGAAGCATGGCTCAGGGGTTGAGGAAGTTGTATCCATCTCCATTGTTTGTCAAGTAGTGCTGGGAAGCATGCCTCAGGGTTTTGGGAAGTTGTCTCCATCTCCATTGTTTGTCAACTAGTGACGGGAAGCATGGCTCAGGGTTTAGGGAAGTTGTCTACATCTCCATTGTTTGTCAAGTAGTGCAGGGAAGCATGGCTCAGGGGTTGAGGAAGTTGTATCCATCTCCATTGTTTGTCAAGTTGTGCTGGGAACCATGGCTCAGGGTTTGGGAAGTTGTCTTCGCCTCCATTTGTCCAGTAGTGCTGGGAAACATGGCTTAGGGTTTGAGGAAGTTGTATCCATCTCCATTGTTTGTCAAGTAGTGATGGAAAGCATGGCTCAGGGTTTGGGGAAGATGGCTCTATCTGCATTGTTTGTCAACGTGTGCCGGGAAGCATGGCTCAGGGTTCAGGGAAGTTGTCTCCATCTCCATTGTTTGTCAAGTAGTGCCGGGAAGCATGGCTCAGGGGTTGGGGAAGTTGTATCCATCTCCATTGTTTGTCAAGTAGTGCCGGGAACCATGGCTCAGGGGTTGGGGAAGTTGTCTCCATCTCCATTGTTTGTCAAGTAGTGCCGGGAATCATGGCTCAGGGGTTGGGGAAGTTGTCTCCATCTCCATTGTTTGTCAAGTAGTGCCGGGAACCATGGCTCAGGGGTTGGGGAAGTTGTCTCCATCTCCATTGTTTGTCAAGTAGTGCTGGGAAGCATGGCTCAGGGTTTAGGGAAGTTGTCTACATCTCCATTGTTTGTCAAGTAGTGCCGGGAAGCATGGCTCAGGGGTTGAGGAAGTTGTATCCATCATCCATTGTTGTCAAGTAGTGTCGGGAAGCATGGCTCAGGGTTTGAGGAAGTTGTCACCATCTCCATTGTTTGTCGAGTAACGGTAGTGCCGGGAAGCATGGCTCAGGGGCTGGGGAAGTTGTATCCATCTCCATTGTTTGTCAAGTAGCGCCGGGAACCATGGCTCAGGGGTTGAGGAAGTTGTCTCCATCTCCATTGTTTGTCAAGTAGTGCCGGGAATCATGGCTCAGGGGTTGGGGAAGTTGTCTCCATCTCCATTGTTTGTCAAGTAGTGCCGGGAAGCATGGCTCAGGGGTTGGGGAAGTTGTATCCATCTCCATTGTTTGTCAAGTAGCGCCGGGAACCATGGCTCAGGGGTTGGGGAAGTTGTCTCCATCTCCATTGTTTGTCAAGTAGTGCCGGGAATCATGGCTCAGGGGTTGGGGAAGTTGTCTCCATCTCCATTGTTTGTCAAGTAGTGCCGGGAACCATGGCTCAGGGGTTGGGGAAGTTGTCTCCATCTCCATTGTTTGTCAAGTAGTGCTGGGAAGCATGCCTCAGGGTTTTGGGAAGTTGTCCCCATCTCCATTGTTTGTCAAGTAGTGACGGGAAGCATGGCTCAGGGTTTAGGGAAGTTGTCTACATCTCCATTGTTTGTCAAGTAGTGCTGGGAACCATGGCTCAGGGGTTGAGGAAGTTCAGTTCAGTTCAGTTCAGTTTATTTCCACTCAATCAGTTTGCTTAAACAAAAATAGACATACGCTACTTTAGATACAATGTATGATTAAGTGGTGGGGGTCTCCTAAAAGCAAGCTTGTTGGGTGGAGACCCCCGACATTTTTATAACTGGGTTGAGGAAGTACTGAGTTGGAAACCTACTAGTAATGTAACATCAATGATTACGTAAACACACAATAAGGACACAAGACAAACACAAACAGGACAACAGATAGCTGGAAAGGCTTACCGCACGGCGGCATTCAAATAAATAATTAAGTAGGAGACAATATAAATAATTTTGGTAACAAATTGAATCTACATCTAACAATACCAGGAAAAGTGAGGACTTAAGGACTCAGTATTTACCAATAAGATAAATTTTAAGTTTTTTCTTGAACAACTGAAGACTCTTACATATTTTTATTTCATTGCCGAGGGAGTTCCAGTACTTTGGACCTTGAAAATAAACACAACTCATGGATTTAGATGAGTAGACACGAGGTATATGAAAATCTTTTGCATGTCTAGTTTGATAAGCATGGAATTGAGAATTTAGTGTGAACATACTCTTAAAAGAATTAGGTAAAACATTGGAGTTGTATTGATGCATAAATATTCCAAGTTGTAAAAGATAAATATCGGAAACTTTAAGAGTATTGTGTTTTTTAAATAATGGGTCAGAATGAGCACAAAAGTCGGTACGATTAATTATTCTAAGAGCCCTTTTCTGCAGCAACATAATTCTTTTCAGTAGACAGGCACTTGATTTGCCCCATGCAAGAATTCCATAACAAATGTAAGGCAGGATTAACGCAGAATAAATATCAAAGAGTATTGTGGATGGGAAAAAGTATTTAAGTTTATTGATAATTCCTATGTTCCTTGCAATCAGTTTACATAAGTAATTAATATGCTGATTCCAAGAAAGTTTATCATCAACAAACACTCCAAGAAATTTGACACAATCAGTACGAAGAAGAGGTAAATTATCAAACATAAGTTGTATCCATCATCCATTGTTGTCAAGTAGTGTCGGGAAGCATGGCTCAGGGTTTGAGGAAGTTGTCACCATCTCCATTGTTTGTCGAGTAACGGTAGTGCCGGGGGGGTTGAGGAAGTTGTATCCATCTCCATTGTTTGTCAAGTTGTGCTGGGAACCATGGCTCAGGGTTTGGGGAAGTTGTCTTCGCCTCCATTTGTCCAGTAGTGCTGGGAAACATGGCTTAGGGTTTGAGGAAGTTGTCTCCATCTCCATTGTTTGTCAAGTCAGTGCCGGGAAGCATCCCTATTCTCCAACCCAATAAACAACCACACACCAATTCTGCCATTAAAAAATATATATATTAGGTAAATATGTATCTATATTAAAATAAAATAAATTTTTAAAAAGTAAAGAAAGAACAAATTAATTAAATAATTAATTTAAAACATTATTAGAATAAAAATACAACATAATTAATGAATAAATAAAAAGCATAAAAAACAACTAAATATAAATAAAACAATTATTTTTTTATTTTTTATTTACTATATTTATGTCCAGTTGGTTAAAGAGCTTCTTTTTCTTTTTCTTTTTTTCTGTTTTGATGTGATTGATTTTAATATTTATGCATTTTTTACACTCGGTTATAACAGATGTGAATCCGTAATTTGTGGACTAGGCCTATTAACCCAATTTAACAGATTGTGAATCCTAGGATTGGAAAACAATTTTTGTGGTCGATTGGGCTTTTGATAGCTGTTAAAAAATAATGAAAAATGGTGATCGCAACCTCTACACCCAGCCAACCACACCTGGGCCAAAATGCAGTCCAGTAACTAGTGATGGCAGGTGGCCTGGGCCCTGGGATTGTATTATTATTATTATTATTTGACCAAGACAAACAAATGAAGATGATTTAAGAAGTAATACAAAAAAGGGAAAACAAACAAATAGGTAGGTAGGCACTAGAAAATTAATTTATAAAAAGTGTGAAAAAATAATTAATACCAAGTACCCAATTGTGATTTTGATGAGAAAAAACAACAACATTGTGTATAATAGACTCGAAATACATGCAGTCGTCATCCCTGTTTTCACTGAAACCTAACATTTTGACACATTTAAAAAAAAAAATCCCAAGAAACAGTGTGTGGTGTGTCGCGTTTTTTACCTCAATGTGTGTAAACAAACTCTGAAAGTCATACACACACCCATGTCAATCCGACTTTCACTGGTACTCTGCAAAGTCTACGGTTGGTTCACGGAGCGTCGCGAGGGTATCAGCGAAGTTCATCTTGGATTTCCACACCCATTCATTCGCAATACCAAAAACACAGGCGACGTTGACTCACCACACATGCAATATTTCTAACGTGTAGTTTGTAGTTTTCCGCTATGCATCCGACCCACCCGGCCGTGTACACACTGTCCACAACGAAACAGTTTTAGCCGTCTGCCTTCCATTTACAAACGAATAATTATGTTAGTTACAATAATGCATGAGTATTCAAAACAAGTTTAAATAGTTCATTATGGTGACTGCATTTGAAAATCTTTAGATGTCTGAAGCCGACAGAAAACCACCTCAGGTAAGACTCAAATCTGAGAAAGTAAAATCATTCTTATTTTATTTACAACATTATGATTTGCTGTTGTTACTGCAGTGTTAGTGCTACTGTTACTGTTACTAGTGTTTACTGTAGTGTTAGGGGCTAGGTTGAATGAAGTGTTGTATCGTTGATGGATGGAGTCATGATTTTTAGGTCCCCCCTCAGTCATCTCATAGCACCATCGCCAAGAATTCGTCATCTTCGTGGAGTTGTGTTACTGGAGTTTTAGTGTTAGTGTTTATATCTCTCTGTTTAAATGTGGACCATGGAGGTGGACCAACCAAGCTTAAAATATAATTTTGTAAAGACTGATCGTCCACGTCCATGTTTCTTGTTTGCTTTTTAATTAATTGTGCTTGACCAATGACTATGTTTCCTTCTCCCTACTGCCCCGGTTACATAACATTGACAATAACAAAATAAATGTTGTTCTGTTTTTACCTGGATTTACCTGGATTTACCTGGATGTAGAGACTTAAAGCTTACGCTTATTTGCCCCTCTTGACTGGAAAACTGTAAGATTGGTGATATGGGCTGTATTTGGATCACCCTGTATTTCAATGGATGGTCGGACCAGTGCTTCTCGAGTCGAGATTTGAATTGGTTCACAGACGAAGAGCTAATTGAAAGTTTAAAACTGAAAGTTCACAATGTTTTTTTAATGAAAGAAAGGCAACACTTCTCGTTCACACCCTGGCCTTGTTACCACAGCCCACACCCCTAGCCTAAGCCATAAACTTGCGGGATGAAATTTACCACAGATCAAGGAAATTCTCTGACTCTCTCCGGAAACAGGTCAACTCGTATGCACGCAAACTTGTACGCCTGCCGACCCGTACGCAAATTAGTCAACTCGTGCGCCCACCAACTCGTACCACACGAACTTGACACAAACAAACTCGTACACATGCAAGCTCGTACGCAGGTGTATTTCTACATGGTTGAAAAAAGCACTGGCAGCGGGAATTATTAATTCAAAATTAATTCGTAATAACACATCAGAATTCAAGGGAAGGTATACGTTTGGTAATACTGAAAAGCGTTTTTTATGTAATTTAATGTAGAATATAAAGTAAAATATAATGAAATGGAAGAGAATGCGTGCGCTTTATTTGGGATGAAAAATGAAATTACAAAGAAGCTTCTTTTTTAAGATGCCTTCTCAATAGAGATGACGAGTGGCCCAAACTGTCAACCAAATCATCGTTTGCTCAGTTTGTTGTCTGGAAGCAGCTAATTTAAAATTCACTTCAGGAAAAAACACACTTTAACATAGAGTAGGCTAAACATTCCCAAATGGGAAAAACTCCCATAAATCTTTCAGATTTTTAATTTTATTTACTATCAAAACTTAGGTCTTAACTGCTGTTCAATTTCAACATTTATGAAATATCAAAACAGCGATTCTTTTCAAACAAATTTACATTTTAACTGAGGAGAATTTCCATAAAACATAAAAATTTCAAATAGGCCCTACCAATTAGATTTCTTTTTATAGCATCAAAATGGCGAAACCGTTTCCCTATGACGTTGTGAAAATTTACACTTGCGTACGAGTTTGTGTGCGAACGAGTTGGTGTGTGTACGAGTTTGTGTGCGTACGAGTTGGTGTGCGTACGAGTTGGTGTGCGTACGAGTTGGTGTGCGTACGAGTTGGTGTGCGTACGAGTTGGTGTGCGTACGAGTTGGTGCGTACAAGTTTGCGTGCGTACGAGTTGACCTGTATTCCTCTCTCCCTCTCTCCCCCTCTCCCAGCTGTGCTGTACAAGCCTGCTGCCCCCCCCCCCCTCCCTCCCCCTCCCTCCCCCCGGTTTGTCACCCATGAATTTTTCTATTGAATTGACCTTTTAGTTTTAGTTTTGCTTTCAAATCCAAAGAATGTTTGCAGGTTGTTGTAAATTTTGTGAGGATTATCATATTATTGTATGCATAGTACATGTATGTTTCTGACTTGTTGCAATAATTGTAACCCTCCATCCTGCGACTGGTGTTCATGTTGATTCAATTAAGTGGCAGAAACTCTTAGCAGAAACCATGAAAATCTTGCACATGTCTTTGCCTAAAATTCCAATAGTGAACGAGAAAGTCAAAGTAGTGTTTTATTACGGACAGTAGTGTAGGGGTTTACACTTAATATCTGAACTTTTCAGGAGAAATCTATTCAATAACATTTTTTATATAAATTCACTTAAGGTGGTACATGTACATGTAATTACTTTTAATTCAGAAAATAGCCTTCGAGAAAGACTCTGCTAGGGTCGAAACGTCAGGCCACTAACTTATTTTTTACTTTTAATTGATTGATGTCTGGAATCTACTGTGTAGGCTTTTTCTCAGTTTTCCCCTAGTAGTAATAAGCGCCTTCATGGTAAAAATTAGTGCCATCTTGTTCAGTTGTTCACAGGGCAGATTTGTTTACTTTGAACACATGTTGCCCTCTGCGACTTAGCACTTAGAGATGTGTGCGTGAAATTCTAGCACCAAGTTGCAAGCAGCAATGAGTGGTCAAAGTTCTGAACCATGAAAGTGCTTATTGAATTAAATTTCCCACATTGTCTTGAACCTGTGTTGCTGTTTTCTCTAAAATTATAACTGTTTTTGAATATGTTGTCATGTTATTTCTGAATGGTGTTTTTGTTGAAATCTATGTTGTCATGTTATTTCTATGGTTCTTTTATTGAAATCTATGATTTGTATGTTGTTTTTATTGATATAATATCTATATATATTTTTTTTTTTCAACAATGATGTTGGCCAATTATGTAGCCCTGCCGGCCTTTCACTTTCATAATACACTACAGTGACATCCTGGATATCAGGTACCATTTCTGGGCGAAAACATTTCAAAGCTTCTTAAGTCAAATCTTACCTGCAAGAAGCCAGTAATTTCACAAGATTCACATTCCATGGCGGCATACATTTTTTTTGCGGTGGGTTTTGGACGTCATATTTTCCTCATTAATCCGTCATTTTCGTGAAATAATGCAGCTCCTAACATTACAAAAATACCCATTTTGTCTTCTTCTCACAGTGTCTGCCATGCGTACGCGCACATTCGCGTGTAAGACGCAGGATGCATGACGTGCACATCGTGCGTTGCGTTCGCATGTTAACGCTGTGCAGTCAAGATACTGTGACCAAAATGTGCGAAACAAATTTGGCGCGATTGCGCGGTATGCGTAATCAGCACCCGCGCAGACATACGCGAACACACGCAATCGCCCGCGTCTTGGTTTTTCTTAATAAACTGTGTTTAAAGTTTGCAGCTGCATTATTTCACGAAAATGACGGATTAATGAGGAATATATGACGTCCAAAACCCACTGCAAAAAAATGTTTGCCGCCATGGAATGTGAATCCGGTGAAATTAGTTGCTTCTTGCAGGTAAGATTTTAGTTAAATGAACCTTTGAAATGTTTTCGCCCCAGAAACGTGCCCTAATATTTAGGACTCTGTATCTGTGTACAGTACAGAGGAAGAGTCCTATAGGGCTAGCCCATATGGTACTTTCCCTTTGACTTTCTCTGACAAGATCAAAATAACAACTTCAATGAGCGATCTTTGAAAATTTTAGGTAAGAAGTCGAATATTTAAAAAGAAAAAAAAATTCAAAACTCTGTGTTTAAGGATGATGAATTACAAAAAGAATTTGTTTGTTACACATCAGACTGGCATTTTAAACAAGAGCCTAGATACATTTGGGATTTGAATTGATTTTTTTTTCCCTTCTTTCAAGGGGACTCCATTGTCTGCCGAGGTAGAGCCTTTCATTCCTGGCCAGTCAAACCCAGCAAGACCTGGGCAGAACATCCCCCATAAACTCCAGCATGAACATAACAATCATCATCAAGCTCATGGCTCTGGTCACACCTATATGGGACATGCCCATCCTGGGTCTATCCACCCCAAGATGGCCCCATCTACCCAGGGTCACCAAGCTGTCCCTTCGTCTAATGGGGCAAATTACACTCTGACGGAGTTACCACGATACCTGACTAACTGCTATCCATTTGTTCAAGACAGGTGAGATTTCATCAGTACTTTTGTTTAATTATTAAAGATATTACACAGTTAGGTATCAATATTCAACTGAAAAACACAAGACCGCCAGACTTGTCTAGTCATGAGTTTACTGGCCCATCACTAAAATAATTGGCCTCAGGAATGCAGTCCAGTGTGAAAGTTGAGCCCTGGTACGGGAGACATCCCCATTGTGTTTGTCTATGGACTCAATTTCTTTGACTTGAAAAGTCTTGCATAGTAAAACTATGTTAACGGAAAAATCGGGACTTGTGCCCTGCTTTCACTTTGGTAAGCAAATAATCAAGCTTTGAAATTAGTAAAACAAAATTGTTTAACATCTCTTTCAAATTTTAGAGAGCTGATATGGAACAAATTTTGCTGAAGGAATTTTTCAGGCAAATTGTAACTGATCAAAGACAATCATTTCATAAAATTTTGTTTGGTGAATTTTTTTTCTGTGTTTTAATGTGTAGGAAAAATTGACCTCCTTTCCCCAGGTATGCATAAGTAGCAGATATGACAAATAGAGAGCACTCCACAGGAAGTTGTGACCAAAGTTCTCATGGAAAAACATAAACATATTCTTTAGTGTCTTGTTAAAAATTCAATGAGCAGATATAAAAATGAGCAAGAGGATTGCTGATACATGTATTTCCTCAACTTTGACAGTACTGTGTAATTCATTTGGAAATATTTTTTACTCTTGGATTAATGGATGAGCTTTGAGATTGAAATTAAACAATTTTTGTTGTTGATAATTGACAGTCCTTAACTGTTTCTTTAACTTACAGAACGATGGCTTCTGGTGATATAAAACTTTCAAGATTTCTTTATAATTTGCAACATTCAAAGCTCTATTCGTCTGATGAATCTCTTTTTGTATTTTTGTCAGTGCCACCGGTTCAGGTCACAAACCAGAGATGAGATGGCAGTCTTATCCCCCACACTTACAATCGTCTTTAGCAGTCAGCTCTGGACCTACCTTTCCTCCTCCACCAGCAGACCTCTTCACCAATCATCAGTATCCTCCTCTCCAGTCACCAAACTTTGTTCTGCAATACCCTCCGACATACTATCCACACCTTCAGCGTCACTCAGCATCTCAACCTCTGTCTCAGGGACCTGTACCCATGCCTCAAGGGTCCTTTCAGGCGACACCCCCACACTATCCAGGATACTACCCTAATTACCCAGAGGGAAATCATGTGCAGATGGGACCGTATCATCAGAGTAATGGGTACGGGCCACGAGAACCATCACAGAGGCAAAGTAGGGTAAGATGTCTCCCTTTTACGGCTTATGGACTCCTGTTTTATTATGTACATGTACATGTATGGAAATAAGATTTTCAGAGTTGGGCATACATGGGCACTGACAGTTGGAACTGTAAGGAGAAAGTTGTCTAACCCTTACCCCGCCAAATGCAATGAATTAAATTGTTGTATTTTATTGCATTCAGCAGTCAACTCATATCCCATACCCTGGTTGCAAGCATTGTTTTGCATTTGGGTCTGACTGTACACTTAATTCCCAATCAAATTTCTTTGCATGTTTGTGCATTAAGCAGAGTAAACGCCCACTGCCAAGGCTGGTGTTAATCAGCTTACTTCACAATCCAACAGGACCCTCTGTGGATGCATTTTGTTGCACTTGGCAGGCTTTTTATTTCACCTGTGTTGCATTTTGATACATTCATCAGGGTGCCTAGAAAACACCTGATGGTGGATAGAGTTAAAGAGATCTCACTGGATTTTACTCACTCTCTTCTAACTTTTGGGTAGGAAATCATTTAGAAAAAAAATGTAAAGTTAGCTGCAATTACAAGTTTGGGATTCTATTTTTCTTCCATCAGCACTCGAGTAGCAGAGATGCTCACCTTAAAAGCAAATCTCGGGGATCAGGTTCTTCTAGAGATGGCAGTTCATCATCTTCAAGTGCAGAGGGCAGAAGGTATCCCAAGACCCTAGTGTGTGTGGATACTGGGTCCCAGACAGGTAACCATTGTTGAGAACCTCTTGCTTTGTCGAGCAGGAAACTTTGTTCTTGTCATTCAATCTCAAATTCAAAAACTCTAAATCGTCTTAAAATAGGGAGGATTGGAAAATGGTTAAATTGTTGTGTACACTGCCTGTTAACAATCAATATACATTACATGGTATTTTTGGGCTGCGAAATTGTTTTTGTTTTAAGCAAGATTAGTCTGTGCTTATCAATGTTGTGTGTTTAAGAGCCTTATGAAACTGGGCTTTGTTAAATGAAACTGATTTAACACTAAATTGACCTTCACAACTACTGCAGTTACACATGTAGCAGTTGTGTCAGTAATCTTTAAATTATGCCATCAGCCTCAACAGGCATGTGTTTACTTTCTCAATTGTGAATTTGGTAGACTGCAAGGGCCAATGCCATACATTGTTTCTCTATCTTGCTTAAGTTTCGCTTTTGTAATTTCACTGTTTTCATATTTTTGTAGAATTTTCTTTTAATCAGCCCTGAATTTGTCAAATGAATGGCAATAAGTATGTAAGTAACAAAGATGAAAGTTTTTGAGAAATTATTTTTTTACATGATTGCATGAACAAATAATGATAAAAATAGCTTGATTTGTATGTCACCAAATTGCCAAAAGATACACAAGGTGTTGAACTAATAGTGGTTTTTAGAAAATTGTAAATACTAAATTATAGACCCGCCAACAAAAGGAAATTAATCAATAGTTTTGGTACTCAAGCTGAATGAAGTGTTCTGCATTTTTGCATTAAACTTTGCCCAAATTCTGTTCTTGCCAACAATATGTATTGCTGGCTTTTCACTAACATAAATTTTGCTTGCATTTTTAAATATGGTTCAGAAATTTGGTACAAGTTTTTTCTTCTCTTCTCCTCTGTCACAATTCATTTTAGCTTGTGTCACCTTGCTTACAAAAAAGGTTGACCTTGAGCATAAATATTGTGATATCCGATAATATCCATCGGCACAAGGTAATTCAGGGTGGGACTGGCTGGCAAAGTCTAAGGTTGTTCATGTATGGGAAGCTTTTCATTTTGTACCATAATTTCCACATAGAATAAAATGTTGTTCAAATTACAGCTAAACTAGTTTATAGATGTGCAGCCTTTGTTCATATCAAACTGTGTTCATATCAAAAACTGAACACTGCAAGCTTTTAGCCAGGATTTGAAAATAGGGTGTCCAAATTTGACTGGATTGAAAAACAGGGCGTCCAAATTGTTTGGGTAAATTTTCAGCAAGCATGTATGTACCACAGAACTATTATTGCATTTACTGTGTACTCCACGTATGCTTTGGGTCTGGGCCGGTTAAAGGGTTTAAAAAAATGAAATCAGCACTGTACAGCCCTAAGAATCGTAGTATTTCGCGCAGTGTTATTATTATTTTTAAAGTTTGGGCGGGGTCACCACTTTTTCATATTGATTTCCCCCGTACAAGAGTCGAGTTGCGGTATTCTACAAATGGCCCGCGAATTATATACGGAACAATCGTTAACATTTCAATGTACATGTACATCATGTACATTTACAGTGTACCACTATGAGGGATAGTTTGATAGTGAGGGAAGTGAGCATTCAATATTACGGTGTGCAGTGAGCATTCTTTATTAAACCTGCATTACCCATACTCATGGTGGGAGGTTCACACATACAAACAGACACGCACGTTTTGACTCATACACTGCGCATGTGCGATGTTCTGCATACATTAATATGCACTGAAAGGTTGCGGCAGCCAGAAAAGAGCGGGAATGACGTGCCTAGACTTGGTTCCAAGTCTGTGCTCGTGGTTTTTAGTCTACCTGCATTGCCTGCATGAAATAGCGCCCTCTTGTGGATTAACCTCCATCTTTAACCTACGAGTTAGAGCGCGTGATAGCCAATCTGCGGGGTGATTTTGTGTGGCTGATGCAGAAAAATAACCCTTATCTCAGACTTGAAATCAAGTCTACAACACGTGTGTCTCGAGTGCTGCCGATCTATCACACACAACCGTGGTAGGTACACGACATGTACATATACATACACAACGCTTTTTACGTCGACATACATTACATGTACATGTACATGTATTTTGTAAACTTGTCTACTGCGTGGCCTTTCACCGCTATAGTTTCTAAAGCCTTTGCGGTTGTTCAAGCCTTCCCACTAGTCGGGGGCACTGTCTGATGTTAAATTTGATTTTGTCGGTAAACAATGAATGGGCGATCAGTATATTTAAGATAAATTGGTTGTATCTTGCATAAAATTACCTTCACTGCAGCTGGCAGGTAGTAATAGTTTTGGATTTGCGTTCGTTTTGCTTACAATTTCAGGTATTCGGATGTAATTTTTTTTTATTATGTAAAAAAAACAGGGCGTCTTCAAGGGCGTCCGACAGTTTTTCGGGGCGTCCAAAAATAAAATAGGGCGTCCAAAAGATGCCCGGACGTATCGCTGGCTAATAGCTTGGAACACTGCCATCTTCAAGAATGTAAGGTTTTATGTTTTTGCCAATAAGCTGTGTAGGCCTACACTTTCTGCCCGCAGAATGTCCAGTCTTTATTGCTCTATTGGAAGTGTGTCATTTCATGAGTGACATGGTCCATCAGAACCATTACAGTTCAAATTCCTTCTATAGCCATGTCCAATTTTATTCTGTATCTAAACAACTTGGTGTGGAGCGACATAGGGGAAAATGATATTTGAGGACTTAGGCCACACGTTAGATATACTGCCTAGTTAAGGGTTAACAATATTTTCTTTGGTTGTTCAGATTTTCCAGATGATATAGCCAACAAGACTCTCGCTGAAAAGCCAAGCATGCTGAGACGTCACAAATCAAAGCCCCGTCGTAGGTCTCAGGGAAACCAAACTGGTCAGGAAACCTCTACTTCTACAGACTCTGAGGCAGAGGCCGGAGCAGTGGACAGTGACAGCGGCTACTACAGCCCGAAACATGCCAAGACTAACCAAACCTCTGTGGGAATGGCTACACAAGATGCAGCAACGGGACCCACTGTGAAGGTGCAGGGTTTCCAGCAGTATCCTAGTGCTGTTGTGAGTGCAGTGCCACGACATGTCACCCAGTCACAGCAGCCTGTAGGATCTGCGATGTACAGTATATGTACTCAAAACTCAATGCAACCAGTGGCTGGTTACAACACCTCACCACCGCAGATAGGGCAAGCTGCAAATAACTATCCCCCACCCCAACATTTACAACTGCACCATGGAATGCCCCCAAGGTTACAGCAACAACCCATGGTACAACAACAGCAACATCAGCAGCAGCCATTACAACAACATGCACCGCAACATTTAAGCTATGCCCGAATCCTTAGCCAGCATCCTCCACAACGCCATCCTGTTCCTACTGTTCCCGTGCCAAATCAAATTCAACCCAGACCTCCAGGATCAATGCAAAAGCAACCATCGATAGAAAACATTCGTAACAACCACACCTTTCATTCTGCCTATGCTCCTGGGAACAGAACTTCTCAACAGAAACCAGTAGCGAAGTACATTCCAGCACATGAGAGTGCAGACACTGGCCCAAATCAGAATTCCAAAAGAAAAAAAAAGAAGGATCGAAAACGAGCAGGAAAAGGGGGTGAAGGTTTGGAAGAGCAAACCACGAGATTAGCACAAGTCATACCAGCGCCTCCCCCTCCTGCCTTGACAGACATGGGTGATTTCCCTGAACTCTCCATTGTGGATCCTGGAGGGCCAAGCAAGGTGGACATGATGAACTCCCAACCACGCTCCTACAGTGCAATCCTTCAACAGCAGAAGACTGTCCAGATGAGACAAATGGTGGGTGTTTTTCCTTGTATACACATGTACATGTATGTACTATGTATGACCATGTGACCTTGTTTGCAAAAAGAGTGACAGTGTGCAAAGCACAATTCAGGGCACATTATAACTACCATATAATTTTTTCCTAGTGCTCCAGTTAAATTTTCCTGCCCAATGCCATAAATGCCAGCAAAAAACTCTGACCAGTCCAATGCTTCTTTTGCATGCATTCTGACTACTTCGTCTCTCTTAAAGCTAACTCAGAAAGATTGGAAAAAAATGAAATTCTCTCAACTAATTTTTCGAAGAAATGAAACGCTTTTCACTCTTTATTGTGTATAAATATGCAGACATTCACATTGCATTTAAATTTTGATATACTGTACATGTAATTAAATATCGAAAAAACACATTTAAGAATTATTTAAATTCATTGGCCAATCCATTTCCAAATTAATTTTTTTTAAATATACTATGAACATATAAATTCATGAAATTAGTGTTAAAAATTTCAAAAATCTTCCTGGTTTGATAATTTGGCCAAGGCACTAGGTTACTGGAAATATCAATTCAATTATGTATGATGAGGGATTGGTACAATGTGAGATTAAACATGTTTAAAAACCATTGTCTTCCAATCAGTCATTGGAAATGCAAGGTCATTTTTACATTACACTGTACTGTTGAATTACCATGTATTGGAGTGTGCAGTATCAATTTCCTGTAGGCTTAATGGCATATATGATGTAATACATACAATCCCCTCCCTCCCCTTTTCTTCCTGATTTTTCTCCTGGATGAATTTACCATGCCAAAAAACATCTATGAGTTTTTCATACACACATGCAACATCGGTTGCGCCACGAACTGACGTACGGTGCTCCACAGCCAAATCTCCGTGTTTGGAGAAAGTGGCGGTTGAAGTTGAACTATTTTTCAAACTGCTGTTTCGGAAACTTATTACTATTTTTTTACAACATTTTTATACCAAAAGAAAGCTGATTTTCAATGTTTTTTCAATATTGCAACTGTTTTATGATCAGTTACAGTTCCTAGACAAATACTTCTTCTTGAGAAAACAAGAAAAACATTCTAGACACTGAGAACTCTGTGTACAAACCAATGTATACATGTAGGCCTACATGTACTGTACATCGCTTTGTGAAATAGCAAAACTTCAATAGTCAACAGATACGCCACTTCCTCATACTATGCTTGAGTAGCTCGGTGCCAGTGCTACACTGTACAATGTATGTGTTGCAATAGATAAAGTGAAAATTTTATTTTGTGAAAACACAGAATGTCAAATCTTGTGATCCCATGTACATGTATGTTGTCATGCTACATGTAGTTAGTATAATTTACGAATTGCATACATGTAGTACGTGTTACATAAAATAATTAAATATATGTCGATAATTTGAACAAAAGTCATCTGCAAAATGTCGCTATTTTTTAAGGTTAAACCCATTCGTCAGTTCATGGTGCGATCGCCAACATGACTACATTTATAATAACATGTACTATGTGTATGACGTGGGCCTGACGATGTAGGGAGGGGGGGGTGGTGAGATACGTTGTTGGGTTGATTGTCCTATTGAAAAATAAGTAACTGTTTACACATGTTTTGCATAAAAGGTCATCTACAGAAAAGTGTCATATGTACACCATGTACATGTACACACGTTATTGTACACGTGCATGTACATGTACTCCAAACTTAATATTTCAGATACATGTACAATGACTGCTTTCTCCATGTACTGTAGTTACATTATTGTTTCTGCTCATGAATACTGTTTGACGTGTTTGATGATCAGACAATAGGCCTACATGTACATGTCATGTACGCTGTACATGTGTACATTTGTTCATGTACATGTATGGTATGGTCATGAAAACCGCATGCCGCAGGCTGCACACGCTGGGGGAAAAAACAATTTGCCGTTGTTGAGTGTAACTCGGTATCTAAATGTTAGCCGATTGGTGTATGGCACAGAGTGCTTGTTTGTAAGTGCCTTATTCTGGCAGGCGGGTCATATTTCATGTTAAATAGAAGTGTCTCTAGGTGGATTTTTGGACTGTGTTTTGGTATTGGTTCCTGCACACCAAGTGACCTTAACACATGACCCTTTTGAAAATTAGTGTTGTGTCCAAAATGAAGCTACGCAAATCAGCTTTGAACTTGTGTCATGCCTTGACTGCAGTCATTGTTTCTAGAATTTGTATAGTATTGCAATGTCTAAAAACTGTAGTAATTTACAGCTTAATCTGCATGGCACTAACATTTAATACACGACACTGCTGTGCATGTACATGTAATGAACATTTTAAAGAGGGAGCACAGGTGTTTGTTACTTGATTTTAGTTTTACACAGTGTGAAACTTTTCTCTTCACCAAACAGACCAGGGCAGGAGATTATGAGGCAGTTGATGCCACCAATGACGTCAATCATGGAGACATCATTAAACCTGAGGATCTATTGAACCCAGAGGCAGCTGCCAGCGGGATACGTGATGGGAAAAATGCTCGGAAACGCCGCAAGAAGGCCATCCTTGCTGCACAGGCTGCTGCTAAGGTGTGTTTGTGTTTGTCTTCGGGAGTGAAATCAATAAGAAGGGGGAGTGGGTAGAGTACCAACCAAATCATAAAATAATAGTCAAGTCAAATCAAATAAAATATTCAATTAGCGTGTGTTAACAAACTGAATACAAAGGGTATGGTAGTTAAGAAACTGTTTAAAATGTGACTTGCAAAAGTATATTATTTCAAATCATGCTAATTAAATCTGCAAGGAAGTCACTACTAATAAAACAGTTTCCTTTTAGATGAGGAGGATATTTACATGCCACAACAACACTTTACAAGGAAGTGCCCAGGGAGGCCTCAATTTGTTGGAATCGATAGGAATTTACATGTACATATATGTACAAGCCCAGAAAGTCCTCTTAGTTATGTTGGGGCTGGGGTGGGTGCAAGGCTACTTTTTCCTGAGTAAAGGGAACTTCAACATCAAAATGTTCAGGAGAACATTTTTAAGGGAGTTAAGAATACCCATATCTCCTATTGATTTTATTAGAGCTTCTTGTACGTATTTGTGTTTGTTAGTCTTTATTCTCCATTAAATGTCTTTTTTGTATCAATCATATCTGTCAATGGGTTAGGGTACAGAAGCCATGCTTCACCAAAACCTAAACACTTCTAGCTACTGACCGTACCTTTCATATTGTTAATATATTTATTGTTATTTTTTTACCCATTTTCCAGTGGAAATCGAATTTCCATATTTTTTTTAATGTGGACAATAAATACTATCTATCTATCTATCTCTATGATTCTGTGTATTCAAACACTTTAGCTAAGCTTAGTTTATGCTTAGTTTGCTCAGTTGTGATTGCAGAATTTCTCTGCAGTTCATGTCACCCTCTACAAAAGTGCCAACTTCTCTGTTTGTCTGCAGGCTGGTCGCCTAATGTTTGATCTTTGTCTACCTTTCAAAGCCATTGTCACTGTGTCAGTGTGCTACGAGTAATGGCAGCCATCGTAACAAAGCTTATATTGTTCGTATTTCACTACTCCTTACCGACTAATCTAAGAACGGCTTATTGCAACAGGCTTAACGATCGACTGCGCTAAGACTGTCTAAGACTGGTATTTTTTCTTGCTAAAACCGTTTTATTGCAACCTGCCCATGGTCCAAATTTTATGAAGCTGTTTACGTAGCAAATTTTTGTGCCTTACCATAGCAGAAAAACCTTGTGTAAAGCAAAAGTGTATTTCTGCGCATATAGTAGAATAGATTTGCTTTGTCAAGTATGATTTGCTTTGTTGCATCACTCATCTTCCGACTACAACTGCTGGCAAGTTACTAAGCCGGTTGCTTTGCCTAGGGTTAGCAATGTTTGTGATAAAGAAACAGTCCAAAGGGACACTAGATATACAGGCTTTATAAAATTGGCCTCGCGCAATAAACATTTTTTTTCAGTTCATAAAAAATTATATCTAAACAGGAATATTCAGAAATCACCGAGGAGCAGAGGCAACTTCAAGAAAACCTAAAGAAGCCCAACAAGAAAACCAAGATGCCTATCGAGTATGATTTGGGTGACATGCTGGCTGCTCTTGAGGTACGTAATATTACCCATCTTCCCCAGCTACCACACGCTGCTAAATGACAGGAATTCATTACTGGGCGAGCTTGGGTGGGTCTTGTAGAATGCAGAAGGTTAGGGTTCGAATCTCACACATGAGTTGTTCCACTGGACTTGGTGCTTATCATACAATCGATGCAGGGCAAAACCAAACAGAATGTCTTAAAAGTATGAGTCATCTCTGGTTTTTCTAAATAATATTGTTCCAGTCTTTAAGACTTCACACCCTTTATAACAAACCTCCAGAAATGTCATCAAGTTACAAGGAGGGTCTCTTACATGTATTTGAGAAAACCCCACAGAACAATTTATGTTTTTGTCAGTAGTTTTGTTCTTGATTTTCCACAGTTTGTATATAAAATCACTTTTTGATTTAATTTTAAATTACTCCTTACTTTCTTTCTGTATCATCACACTATGCCCATACACAGCTCCTATTGTTGATTTTGTACTTTATTTTTGTTTTTCATTAAAAATGTCTCTAAAAACGATGTGGAACAAAAAATTTGTTTTGTTTTACATATGTAAATTGTATGTATGTCAACATGGGGAAACCTTGAAAAATGTCAATTCTTGACATTACCTTTATTTTTACCTGTTTGTGGAAATGGACGTACACTGTAGGTCAAATCTTTCGACCATATGCAGCTGCAAGGGGCATTTTGGTACGAGCCGCGATGGCCGTTATGGTCTCTAATAGGTTAAAATAAGACCTGAATTTTTGAAATAACGTACTTTAAAAAAACAGTTGTTACCAGAACCAATTGTACCAAAGGCAAATGTTCAAATTTTTAATTATTACTCTGTTTTTATGATAGTTACTAAATGTGCACTTTGACTGCAATTGCAAATCCATTGACATTGACTTTGACTGAAATTCATTGCAGTTCAGTGAAACTGCTTTATAATAATTGTTTTAGATTTGGTCAAAGTAAGGAAAACCGAAAAAAGTACCCTTTTATTTGGTATACTGGCTTTACTAAATGTGGGTAAAATAATTGCATTGAAGCGTCTGTGAGGTTCAGGCCCATATGACTCAGTATAACTTATTTTATAACCACATAAAATAGTTGCATAGGGGTTCATTTCCCATCAACTCATGTAGGTTTCTAAATTTCTAAATTAAATCAGGTCTTCAGAGACAGCCTACAAAATTCCTTGAGAATACAAACTTTGGTGTTCTATAATGGGGCAGGCTAAGGGGTCACATTTCCTCCACCTTCCTTCCTGCCTCAAGATGACGGGATTTCACTTTTAAAGAGTTCAGTCACGTCCTATCATGCTAAATATAGTTTTAAACACATAATCATGTACATATACATGTATAGTATGCAAGTACATGTATACCTGGCTGGTGGGGATGTGTGTGTGTAGTACCGTAATTTCCTGTGGATAAGACGCGTCTTATCTGACTTTCGAAGGTAAAAAAAAGTCACTGCGTCTTATCTTCCGGTGCGCCTTATCTGAGTTCCGAGCGCCTTATACGCAGGAAATTACGGTACATGTGTACTCGTTCACTATGCTCACCATGCTCACTGCACTGTCCTCTGTGTACTGAATTATTAACACAAACTTAGTAGCCTATAACTTGAATGTTCAACAAATGATCCAGCTTACTTTTGTAAGTCATTTCCTAGCATCTCCCCCCCCCCCTTTTTTGTACAATGTGCTTTCATTTGATTTGTTTTTTAACTTCTTGATATCTTGGTGACGTTTTTGTATTGTTTGTTGATCAATTTTATGCAATAATAATATTTAATGTTTAATGGTATAATTTTTAACCTTTTTATGTACTTTGTGTTTTGAAATGACTTTCAATTTAGCCTTTGGAGTATGATTTGTGGTTTGTTTGAATGAACTATAAAAAAATGTTCACATTCCAAAACATGGAAGTGGTTATTGAATCACAGCTCATGACACTCACATGTTGTAAGCAAATGATTTGTCTGTTGATTGACATACCAGATGTGTATTTGAGGAAAAAAAATTTAAGACTCTGCTAGAGTCAAACTGCTAGGCTAGATAATATATTTTCACAGGTACATGTATAAGATACTGTACCATACAGATTTACTTGATAAAAATGGTAAACAAAGTATTTCTGTTAAATTTGAAATACCTGGACATCAATTTTCCCCCAAATTATCAAATTTCCAATAAAAGTTCCACCTGTTGTCTTCTACAATTCAGCTTCAAACCGCAGAGAGGAAATGATCCAAGTGGGGCGGAATTTTGTAAAAGTAGCAACATTGACTACCATGCCCGAAATCATATGTAGGCCATAATCTGATTTCACATAAAATTGGTATCCTCAATGAAACAAATTGAAAAATTCTTGGTTTCAAGAATAATAATAACAATAATGGTGGCTTCTTACCAGGTCCGTCAGGCATGACGCTCATGGCGCTGTACAAGCAAATACAAATACAAAAACAAAAGAAAGTACAGCGCCATTATTATTATTATTATTATTATTATTATTATTATTATTATTATTATTATTATTATTATTATTATTATTATTATTATTATTATTATTATTATTATTATTATTATTATTATTATTATTATTATTATTATTATTATTATTATTATTATTATTATTATTATTATTATAATTATTATAATTATAATTATAATTATAATAATTATAATTATAATTATAATTATAATTATAATTATAATTATAATTATAATTATAATAATTATAATTATAATAATAATTATAATAATAATAATTATAATAATAATAATTATAATAATAATAATTATAATAATAATTATAATAATAATAATAATAATAATTATAATAATAATAATTATAATAATAATTATAATAATAATAATTATAATAATAATTATAATAATAATAATTATAATTATAATAATAATAATAATAATAATTATAATAATAATAATTATAATAATAATAATAATTATAATAATAATAATTATAATAATAATTATTATAATTATTATAATTATAATAATAATTATTATAATAATAATTATTATAATTATAATAATTATAATTATAATTATAATAATTATAATTTTTTATAATTATAATTATAATTATAATTATAATTATTATAATTATTATTATTATTATAATTATTATTATTATAATTATTATTATAATTATTATTATTATAATTATTATTATTATAATTATTATTATTATTATAATTATTATTATTATAATTATTATTATTTATTATAATTATTATAATTATTATAATTATAATAATTATTATAATTATAATAATTATTATAATTATTATAATTATTATAATTATTATAATTATTATAATTATTATAATTATTATAATTATTATAATTATTATAATTATTATAATTATTATAATTATTATAATTATTATAATTATTATTATAATAATTATTATTATAATTATTATTATAATAATTATTATTATTATAATTATTATTATAATTATTATTATTATTATTATTATTATTATTATTATTATTATTATTATTATTATTATTATTATTATTATTATTATTATTATTATTATTATTATATCTAGACAATATTAACATATTGATTAAGTGAGTCAATGTGGCATTAATAGCATGAATGATATAAGGAGACAGCATCAGGGCCCAATTTCAAACATGTAGATCTGCTTTTAATTGCAGAAAATCTTGCTTGAAACAATTGTCTACAAAATGAGCGGGATACCATCTACAGATGGTTTGATATTGTATTTTGACTGATAACTTTATTCCGGTAATTTTGTTGTGCTTACATGTAGCTACTTTTTGTGCTGAAGCTGCTCTATGAAATTGGGCCCAGATTCCAAGGCTGGAATTTTAACAGAGGTGAAAGAGGTCATGACCTCTGTTGCCCTGATCACGGCCCATCACCCCTGAGGTTTGTTCCCATAGAAATTGTGATTTTTTTAACATTCTCTTCATTTAAAACAAAGGGGGGGGCCCTCAAAAATTATCGTCCTGGTCTGAAATTATATCAAGGTGGAACTAAATACACCTGCGGCAGAAATGTTTTGGATTTTGAGTAAAAATGTTCTGTTCCTCCTTTGACAACCAATGTTTTCCTTTACTTTTAAAAGCATTCTTCTATGTTCTTTTGCAGAAACAACAGCAAGAAACCAAAGCTAAGACACAGCAGCAGAACCTGGCAAGTAAAGGCCGATCGACAATGCACTTCTCTATCAGCCCCAAGGTGCAGCATCACAATGAGGGCAAGCAGGCCCCTGTGCCGTCACCAGCAACAGGTGTAGCAACCAAGACAGTTATGCTACCTCAGTTTGGCAAACGTGAACAAGTACCAATGCTTGTAAGAAAACTAATCTATAAGATTTTCTATGTCTGTGTGTGAAATATTCTTTTGCATTTTTTGCCATTTGTAGCAATACAGTTGTGTCTGGTCAACTGCTTTTTGAAGGTGTTCCTTTTGTAACATTAAGAGCAGGTTTGGTCCGCCTGCTCAGGGACATGAGTACAACAGCCGAACCAAAAACCATATTCTGACGTCAAAAGAAGTTGAGTCTACTCAACTGCTCATCACAAAATTGATACAGAAGCACCCTCACTCAGTAAGGTCCACTCAACAGCTCAACCACAACACTCCAAAACTCACAAAGTTGTTACAGAAGCACCCTCAGTCAGTAATGTTCACTAAACGGCTCAACCACAACACTCCAAAACTAACAAAATTGATTCGGAAGCACCCTTACTTGGTAAAAATATGGCCGTTTTGATAAATGAATTATTTTGACCCATTTCTTTGTAATTACAAGGGTCACAATCCACTTGACTCATCGGCTCCGTTGAAGAGAGGCAAGGAACGCGAGACACCAGTGAAGAAGAAACCTAGTGCTTTGAAGAGGGTCATCTTAAAGGAGAGGGAAGAGAACAAGAGACTTCGTACCTTGCAGGAAACATGTCTCTCTGATGCTGAAGAGTAAGACCCTTCTCTTTCTCAATAAAACATTTCAGTCACCAGTCATGTCAGCATGAAAATGTTTGTTTTCTGATCAAGTTTAAAGTGATTTGGGAACATCTCTAGAAATTTTGAAGTGATTGAGTCTTAAGAATGGTCCAAACATCCCAAAATGGTCATGTGAATTGAAAAATTACATACCAGGCTTATTCCATGTGATCAACTCAATGTTTTTCACCCTACAGTGGATTGAACCATAGTGATGAAAAGAATGCAGACACCATGAATGGAGATGCAGGATTGGGTTTATCACAAGATGGTGAGTGCACACTGATTACTCAAAACCTCACAAGTTTTTAGGATTGGGTTTATCACAAGATGGCGAGTGCACACTGATTACTCAAAACCTGACAAGTTTGCAGGATTGGGTTTATCACAAGATGGTAAGTGCACACTGAATGCTCAAAACCTGACAAGTTTGTAGGATTGGGTATCACAAGATGGTAAGTGCACACTGAATGCTCAAAACCTGACAAGTTTGTAGGGTTGGGTTTATTACAAGATGGTGAGTGCACACTGATTACTCAAAACCTGACAAGTTTGTAGGGTTGGGTTTATTACAAGATGGTAAGTGCACACTGAATGCTCAAAACCTGACAAGTTTGTAGGGTTGGGTTTATTACAAGATGGTAAGTGCACACTGATTACTCAAAACCTCACAAGTTTGTAGGGTTGGGTTTATCACAAGATGGTAAGTGCACACTGAATGCTCAAAACCTGACAAGTTTGTAGGATTGGGTATCACAAGATGGTAAGTGCACACTGAATGCTCAAAACCTGACAAGTTTGTAGGGTTGGGTTTATTACAAGATGGTGAGTGCACACTGATTACTCAAAACCTGACAAGTTTGTAGGGTTGGGTTTATTACAAGATGGTAAGTGCACACTGAATGCTCAAAACCTGACAAGTTTGTAGGGTTGGGTTTATTACAAGATGGTGAGTGCACACTGATTACTCAAAACCTCACAAGTTTGTAGGGTTGGGTTTATTACAAGATGGTAAGTGCACACTGAATGCTCAAAACCTGACAAGTTTGTAGGGTTGGGTTTATTACAAGATGGTAAGTGCACACTGATTACTCAAAACCTCACAAGTTTGTAGGGTTGGGTTTATGACAAGATGGTGAGTGCACACTGATTACTCAAAACCTCAAAAGTTTGTAGGGTTGGGTTTATTACAAGATGGTGAGTGCACACTGATTACTCAAAACCTCACAAGTTTGTAGGGTTGGGTTTATTACAAGATGGTAAGTGCACACTGAATGCTCAAAACCTGACAAGTTTGTAGGATTGGGTATCACAAGATGGTAAGTGCACACTGAATGCTCAAAACCTGACAAGTTTGTAGGGTTGGGTTTATTACAAGATGGTGAGTGCACACTGATTACTCAAAACCTGACAAGTTTGTAGGGTTGGGTTTATTACAAGATGGTAAGTGCACACTGAATGCTCAAAACCTGACAAGTTTGTAGGGTTGGGTTTATTACAAGATGGTAAGTGCACACTGATTACTCAAAACCTCACAAGTTTGTAGGGTTGGGTTTATCACAAGATGGTAAGTGCACACTGATTACTCAAAACCTGACAAGTTTGTAGGGTTGGGTTTATTACAAGATGGTAAGTGCACACTGAATGCTCAAAACCTGACAAGTTTGTAGGATTGGGTATCACAAGATGGTAAGTGCACACTGAATGCTCAAAACCTGACAAGTTTGTAGGGTTGGGTTTATTACAAGATGGTGAGTGCACACTGATTACTCAAAACCTGACAAGTTTGTAGGGTTGGGTTTATTACAAGATGGTAAGTGCACACTGAATGCTCAAAACCTGACAAGTTTGTAGGGTTGGGTTTATTACAAGATGGTAAGTGCACACTGATTACTCAAAACCTCACAAGTTTGTAGGGTTGGGTTTATCACAAGATGGTAAGTGCACACTGAATGCTCAAAACCTGACAAGTTTGTAGGGTTGGGTTTATTACAAGATGGTAAGTGCACACTGATTACTCAAAACCTCACAAGTTTGTAGGGTTGGGTTTATTACAAGATGGTGAGTGCACACTGATTACTCAAAACCTCACAAGTTTGTAGGGTTGGGTTTATCACAAGATGGTAAGTGCACACTGAATGCTCAAAACCTGACAAGTTTGTAGGGTTGGGTTTATTACAAGATGGTAAGTGCACACTGATTACTCAAAACCTCACAAGTTTGTAGGGTTGGGTTTATTACAAGATGGTGAGTGCACACTGATTACTCAAAACCTCACAAGTTTGTAGGGTTGGGTTTATCACAAGATGGTAAGTGCACACTGAATGCTCAAAACCTGACAAGTTTGTAGGGTTGGGTTTATTACAAGATGGTAAGTGCACACTGAATGCTCAAAACCTGACAAGTTTGTAGGATTGGGTATCACAAGATGGTAAGTGCACACTGAATGCTCAAAACCTGACAAGTTTGTAGGGTTGGGTTTATTACAAGATGGTGAGTGCACACTGATTACTCAAAACCTGACAAGTTTGTAGGGTTGGGTTTATTACAAGATGGTAAGTGCACACTGAATGCTCAAAACCTGACAAGTTTGTAGGGTTGGGTTTATTACAAGATGGTAAGTGCACACTGATTACTCAAAACCTCACAAGTTTGTAGGGTTGGGTTTATCACAAGATGGTGAGTGCACACTGATTACTCAAAACCTCACAAGTTTGTAGGGTTGGGTTTATCACAAGATGGTGAGTGCACACTGATTACTCAAAACCTGACAAGTTTGTAGGGTTGGGTTTATTACAAGATGGTAAGTGCACACTGATTACTCAAAACCTCACAAGTTTGTAGGGTTGGGTTTATTACAAGATGGTGAGTGCACACTGATTACTCAAAACCTCACAAGTTTGTAGGGTTGGGTTTATCACAAGATGGTAAGTGCACACTGAATGCTCAAAACCTGACAAGTTTGTAGGGTTGGGTTTATTACAAGATGGTAAGTGCACACTGATTACTCAAAACCTCACAAGTTTGTAGGGTTGGGTTTATCACAAGATGGTGAGTGCACACTGATTACTCAAAACCTGACAAGTTTGTAGGGTTGGGTTTATTACAAGATGGTAAGTGCACACTGATTACTCAAAACCTCACAAGTTTGTAGGGTTGGGTTTATTACAAGATGGTGAGTGCACACTGATTACTCAAAACCTCACAAGTTTGTAGGGTTGGGTTTATCACAAGATGGTAAGTGCACACTGAATGCTCAAAACCTGACAAGTTTGTAGGGTTGGGTTTATTACAAGATGGTAAGTGCACACTGATTACTCAAAACCTCACAAGTTTGTAGGGTTGGGTTTATTACAAGATGGTGAGTGCACACTGATTACTCAAAACCTGACAAGTTTGTAGGGTTGGGTTTATCACAAGATGGTAAGTGCACACTGAATGCTCAAAACCTGACAAGTTTGTGTATCCCACAGGATACAAATACATCGGTTGTACTTAGTGGAATGCTTGATTATTTACAGCTGGGGTGCATTATGGGACTAATTTTTTTTTTTCCTTGGGGAACCTTTCAGTGAAACACTGTTTTAAAAAAGAGATAGGCAGTAACAGACATTCAAGAGTACAAAAAGAGAGAAATGTATAAAACATTAGTAAGATATTACAGTGTACAGTATGCAAAAATGAATGAAAGGGAAATTTAGTCAAGGTTCATAAAAGCATTACATAACAGTAATCCTCAAGAATGATTACAAAGAAGTCTAACTGTCCCACCTCCCACAAATACAGAGTTCTATTCCTGATCAAAATGTCCCAAGGCCAGGTGCATGGCTATGGGTCAATGGTCATGTGAACATGCATTGTCACATAGGAATGCCTACAGCAACACCCTCGGCAACAGCCATAGCCAACTTTGCTGATTAAGACATGGTCTGATTCATGGAACTTTGGTTAGTTTTATCCATCCTTTCTTGTTTGCTTTAACTCATAACTGGCTTCTAAATAAACACAATAATCTGACCTCCCTTTTTAACAGCCACAAGTGAGCGAGGTTCAACTATGTCTTTCATGACGTCTCAGAGTGACCTTTCACCTGTGAGTCAGATGTCTCCAATGAGCATGAGCCCGCTGTCCCCAGGGTCGCCTCTTAGCTCCGGCTTGTCCAGTCCAGCAACAGGATTCAAATCAACATCCCCAGCTCAGATCAATCTTTCAATTCACAGTCGTCGTTTTAGAGAGTGAGTGTGTATCTGTTTAGGGTAGTTACTTCACATTATGGTTGTCTCAAATATTTACAAATCTACTTTTCTTTCTATAAATAGTTGTCAGTGTATCGCTTATGGGCTTTTGCGGAATTAATTGAGTTGCGTTAACCTCAGGTATCAAATACCCGGTTTTCTGAATGTTTTTCCTGATCTGTTATTTCAAGAAATTATTATTACTATTATTGATAAATTCAAACTTGTGGTAACAGCAAGAGCACACTTGTAGAAATGTTGAGAATAAACCAATCAATTATTCTCAGAACCACTACAGTACCTCTTCAAAACAGAGATTAATCCATAGTGTACCCATAAGAAGGTTGTAAATCAACCATGCGAAATCTTCACAATGTAAAGGATCAAATGTAACTAAGAGTGTATTAAACACTGCGACTAACAATCATATTAATATTATGTAAAGCATTTATAATGCATCATCAATCTAATTCACTATTCTGAGGTGTAATATGTTCAAGAAAAGTATGGTAAGTTTTTGAATTATGAGACCCATTTAAGAGTTAAAAAGATGATGCAGGGAAACCTGCAGCCAACTATGCCAGAAACACTTAGGCAAACCCCTTCTCTTAGCGGTAAGTGTAATTAGTGGTTGAGAGTGCATTACACAACATACAGGACCCCGGCTTTTACATCCAATCCAATAGGGCAAAGCAATAATGGTACAGTGTCTCGCTTAAGGACACAATTGTTGAGACTGGGACTCAAACCCACACTCTGCTAATCAGAAACACCAAAACTTAGGTGTGGTGCTCTATTTCGCTTGGCCACAACATGCAACCATAAACAAACGGTATGATTTTGTATTTACCCATACACCCAGATCCAGAGTGATAACATGACATTTATTTACCTTTCAGATACTGCAACCAAGTGTTAGATCAAGACATTGATGCCTGTTGCACAACTTTGCTGCAAACCCTGGTCAAGTTCCAGGACAGACAGTACCAAAAAGACCCAACAAAGGTACTGCTCATACACACTCAATGTCATCAAGCTGTAGATGCTTGTGTTTGGAAGCTCTGTAGCTATAGACTTGAAGATACTTGTGTTTGGTAGCACTGTAACCTATAGGCTTGAAGATACTTGTGTTTGGTAGCACTGTAACCTATAGGCTTGAAGATACTTGTGTTTGGTAGCACTGTAACCTATAGGCTTGAAGATACTTGTGTTTGGTAGCACTGTAACCTATAGGCTGGCGTGAAGATACTTGTGTTTGGTAGCACTGTAACCTATAGGCTGGCGTGAAGATACTTGTGTTTGGTAGCACTGTAACCTATAGGCTTGAAGATTCTTGTGTTTGGTAGCACTGTAACCTATAGGCTTGAAGATACTTGTGTTTGGTAGCACTGTAACCTATAGGCTTGAAGATACTTGTGTTTGGTAGCACTGTAACCTATAGGCTTGAAGATTCTTGTGTTTGGTAGCACTGTAACCTATAGGCTTGAAGATACTTGTGTTTGGTAGCACTGTAACCTATAGGCTTGAAGATACTTGTGTTTGGTAGCACTGTAACCTATAGGCTTGAAGATTCTTGTGTTTGGTAGCACTGTAACCTATAGGCTTGAAGATACTTGTGTTTGGTAGCACTGTAACCTATAGGCTTGAAGATACTTGTGTTTGGTAGCACTGTAACCTATAGGCTTGAAGATTCTTGTGTTTGGTAGCACTGTAACCTATAGGCTTGAAGATACTTGTGTTTGGTAGCACTGTAACCTATAGGCTTGAAGATTCTTGTGTTTGGTAGCAAACTATTGTTTAAAAGGACTAGTGCTTTTGGAGTTGAACTGTGAATATAAACTTAGCGGTTCAAACTGTTTCTTATTTTTCATCAGGCAAAATCCAAGCGGCGCATTGTAATGGGACTGCGTGAGGTCACCAAACACCTGAAGCTGAAGAAGATTAAATGCATCATTGTATCTCCAAACCTAGAGAGGATCCAATCTAAAGGTCTGGCTATATCCTTTTATTAGTGGGTTTTTTCTTTACTGTAACAAAAGTACAGGAACAAAAACATTACACACACACACAAAAACCTGTTGCAAGCTGCTTACCAACCAAAACAGCGGTCGGTATTAATACAAAAATTTGTAATTTCCTCACAGTTTGACTCAAGCAGAGTCTTTCTCAAAGGCTAAAAGAAAAACAAAGTGTTTTGTTTTTTTCAGTTGCTTCCCAGGATTGTTTAACCAACTTTTTTGCACAGCACCTTTGCCGTCTTCAAGAACTCAAAATATCCTTGTCCGCTGCCAAGTCTCAAGCTTGTTGTAAAAATTCATCAATGCATTACTCCAACTTTTCCCTTTTATTTTGCAATCTTACTATTCATGTTTGGGGTTTGTGTAACAGGTGGATTAGACGAGGCTTTGAATCGCATTACAGCGCTATCAAACGAGCAGAATGTACCTGTTGTCTTTGCCCTTGGACGTAAGGCACTTGGTCGAGCTGTCAACAAGCTTGTACCAGTCAGTGTAGTTGGCATATTCAACTATGATGGTGCACAGGTAAGTTCACATTCTCCAATGGGAACAAAATTACCCCAAATGTGACTCTCCTTTCCCAAACTAGGCACTTCTTGCTAAAACTCATAACTTGGTTTATTTGCTCATCATATGGTAACAAAGAGACCTTTCAAATACCATCTAAATAGTCCTATAAGGTATTAATATTTGTCAACATATTCAGAACATCATACCACATTGATATCATGACTGAAGTTTCAATTTGCTTTTTCTTTTCACTATTTTCGAGAGCTGCCTGATTTCGGCATTGGGTGTCTGTCATGAATGGAAACTTTTAGAAAAGTTGCATGGAGATTTTTTTTTTGATCTTTAAGGCTAGATTTCACAGTAGGTTAATTGGGAAATTCATAGGTACAATTTTGTTCCAGTCATTTATTTTAACCACGTTTTAACCCTTTTACTGATAAATGATGCAATAGAAGTTTGTTTTAAGACGAATATGATGTTTTTAAAATAAATTTTTGTTTTTCTCTTTCTATCTTTCTCCAGGAACATTACAAAAATCTTCTAGACTTGACAAAGAGTGCAAGGGACAACTACAATGCCATGATTCGTCAGTTTCAGCAGGAGGCAGAAGCAGCTAGCACTGTGGTGCCATTCTCTAAACACCGCCACCATCTGGGCCATTATCGCAACCTGTCTGGCTGCAGTGGGATTTCCTTCAGCAGTGTCATCTCAGAGCCCATATCAGAGGACTATCCGGACCCTGAGCCAGAGGTGGACAGCCGGGGCAATGAGATTGTTCGGGAGGTGCGATTCAATGATGCCGTCAAGAAGGCTGAGTATGCCATGGCAGCCCCGGTGTCCACCTTGACCACTTGTGAGTTTGTGGACACTGATGATACCACAGGAGGATATGAGAGCGATCGTGGTTTCAGTCAAGAGGGTGCACACAGTGAAGACAGTGGAACGGTAGAACAAGGTGCATCCAAGACCTCCTCAGAGACACTAGAAGCTGCCGAGCTTGACGACATTGACTGTGAAGATAACGACGATGCCTATGATCTGAGTGATGTGGATGAAGATGATAAGTTAGATGCCATCGATACACTTTACCGTCCGCATAATGGAGAAGATGATGAAGATGATGAAGAAGAAGAGGACCTTGGAGGGATTTCAATCCTGAATAATAAGACTGCCCTCCCATTGGATAAGGAACGAATTGCAGATTGGGTGGCAGAAGCTGTGAGTGCCATTCAAACTGTGATTATTACTGACAATGAAAATGATGAAGGTGCTGCCAAGTCTGACACAACCCTCACATCAAGGTCACTAGAATGTTGTGACTCGGAGATGTCAACTTCTCGACCTGGTAGCCAAAGCCACCAACACCTTGACCAGAGCACTCCTGTTGGTGGTCAAAATGTAGAAGAGCAAATGAAAACTGATAAGAAGACATCTGTGAAGAGAAAAAACGGGGAAGCACCAAGGAAAGTTGAGGAGCATCTATGTGAAAACCAAACTGCTTTGGTACCAAAGGAATCTACCTGAGGTAGTTCAGATTGTTGTCTTTAATCTGTATACAAGTGCTTAAGAATTAAAGTAAACATTAAATAGTTTCCAATCATACACTGCTGAAAATGGTATTCTTGAATTAAGAAGAAAATCTTATTCTAAGAATAAGTTTCTTCACAAGAAAAGTTTTCCTAAAGTAAGATTTTTTCTTACTTCAAGAATACAATTTTTAGCAGTGTATTTAATCAATGAAGGAGAAGTGAGTTGGTAAATACTATGCAGAGTGGGGTATTACAGTTTCTAGTCAGACTTTTGACCCCTATTTGATCAGTGGTCATCTTTTTAGGGTATTAATTGACTAATTTGGGCCAAATGGCTAACCCTAAACTGATCAGTTTGATCCGTTGTGGTCATGTTATCAGGGTGATGTATAATGTACATTGTACATGGCCCATGACCTTCATTTTTATTCGGTCATTACAAGTTTGGGTAACTGACCCAAAAGGGTCAGTTTGCTAACTCTGTTCTTGCCAGCAGATTGTATCTGTGCTTGGATGCCTGACTCAGGGCCTTATCTATCAAAAGTTTAGTTTCCTTCCAGGTTTGCATCTCCATTAAATCTCGACTTTTACTGCTTATAGTGTTGGTGGAACAAACTTCTTTGTGGCAATGGTTTTTAATTAAATGAATTCAAGTTGGTTTTTTGAATAATCGTAACAAAGGAGTTGTCGGCCTTTAGTTGTGTATAATTAACAGTGTACATGTGAGTGTATCATATCTCATAGGGGAAGACAGGTGATGACATTTCACTGGAGTATACATAAGAATTTGCATCTGATACATGTAGGATCCAGATGCTGTCACTGTTTGTTTTTAAAGTGCCTTCTTAAACCTCTCACTTCTTCTAGACACTCCACTTGAACAAGTCTGGGGAGGTGACCTTGGAAGTGGGGGATATTCTTCCCCTTACATATATATATATTTTTTGGGGGGAAGGGGGGTGGGTAATGTTTGTTGTGATTTGTTGCTGTTTTGGAGTTTGGGAGAATGCCATGTCAGTTTCTCCATTTGTTTTTTATTTGCAGCTTTAGTCATAATTGAGTTTTGTATAAGTAAGGGCCAAGGAAATTGCAATGTTAAGAATGAAACAATATTTTAAGTCTCTTCTCATTGTAATGCATGAATTTAATATCATAAAGTAATCAAAAACATGTACAACATGAAATTTCTTCTTTCTGTTTCTTTTATATATCTTCTTGTACATTTTAGTTATTCATTGCTTGTAGTGTTACAGACAATCTGAACACAGGCAGCTTTATCATGTACTGAAGATGAGATCTGTATAATAAACTGAGCAAGTCTTCAAACATTTCTTTATTTTACTTTGCTTTGATGTGTGAAGGAAACAATTAATTAATTGTGCACTATCTTGTAGGTAAGTCATTGCGTCACATGTGTGAATATCTGCTGCATCTCCAAACTCTTGACTATGTCAAAAGCTGGTATATGTTCATTTGTAGTTTTACCCCAAATCACTCATTTCGTCATTCAAAAGTAAATCATTCTTGCGTAAACTATAAAAGAAAAACTAGCTCAACGCAGCTCCTATGAGCTTCTGGTAACCAATAAAGCCAGTTTGCATGAAGTGGATGTGGCTTATACAGTGGAATGGCGTCACACTTACTAATAGCATAATATTCTAATTCGAGCAAAGCTTGCTCAGTCACTACCAAGAACTTTATTGTGGTGAGCCCATCTTGTTTATATCCCTCTGTGTAACCATGGAGGGCCTTCCTCCATTGTGTAACTAAAGTGGGCCCAATTTAAAACGGAATTTTGCGCTTACAGTTAGCATTCTCCACTTTCAGGGTTAGCACCCAATTTCTGTGCAAACTGTGCAAGGTAAGAATGCACAGTAATGGCATAGAGGAAGGATCCACATTGACTTATTTTCATAGAGCTGCTTAAGCAGAAGATAATGCTAGGTTATTTTCTGCTCATCAAAAAATGAGCAGGGGCCGATTTCACAATGAGCTAAGATTGATCTTAATTGTGTATCAATCTTGCCAAGCAGAGTGTGATGTCACAATACAAATCACTATGGGAATCTTAAGGTTTTGTGAAATTGAGTCTTGGGTACAGTGCTGATTTCTCGCTTGCAGTAAGCAGAGCCATGAAATTGTCTTCATTACTCATAAGCATTTCAGTTGTTTTGGCTAGTGTCTTCTTTTTTTGATTGATTAAATAAACTAATACAAACTTGATTCAGCTTGTATCTAAACCTTTTTCTTTGTAAATAAAATTAGTAACAGTAAAGTAGCAAGAAATCAAATATTGTGCTTTATTTTAAATTTGTTGTAAATACTACAGCAGCTGTACCCAAGTTAATAGTTTGAGTTTTTTTGTATAAGAAAAACAATTCTTTCTTTATGAAAATTATTTAATTTGTAAAGGTGTGGAAAATTATTTAATACGTAAATGAATATCCCACAGTAAGTATCAATAATAAATGCACATCATATAATATTTATGTACACAGATATGTAAGGGTTCATTTCTAAATAAAAAAGTATCTGAAGGGAATTCCAATGTTAGCAATTTTTGAGTTCGGTAGGAAGTTGTTCGCTTGAAAGTTGCGGAATGAAAATGGATTTATCATTTTGTTGTCAGTGATTACTAGGTATGATTCTTTACAGAGGGTGGTGACTTTGTATAGTTTTACCAATTTTCATTGGCTGAGAGTTCTTGACAGATAGCTTGATTCCATCCTAGTGACTTCAGCATGGCGGCCTATTGGTTTTGAAGATGCATATCATCAAAGTCACTGAAAATGTCAGTCAAAATTATTCACATATTTCTGAACTTAAGTTATGAGGAGTCACTGGGTACCACATTTATATCAAGTGCATCAACATAAAAGTTAACATTTTGTTAACATGCAGTTTTGGAGAGTTCCCAGTATCGTATTGATTTCAAAGATGCAACAATTAGTTAGTGGCCTGACATTTTGACCCTAGCAGAGTCTTTCTTGACGGTGTTGTAAACAAAGTTACATGAAATAGATTCATGCTCATTGCAGTTTGGGTTTGGAGAGTTTCTTAAATCTGGGTAAATTCAACCAATCATTGTTGTAATATTTTGTGCTATTGTAAAATATGATTTTCTTCGCCTTATACATTTTGGATTTACAACTTCCCGCTTCATACTTGTAGGGTACTTGACATACATCTATCTCAATTGTGGTATTGTCACTATCTTAATTGGATCACTTTTCTCCTAATGATTCCCATAAATATTTGGGGAAAATCCTTTGACAAAAACTTTCTTTCCACACGGAGATACTATAGTCATGCACAAACAACAGTTATCCCAATACATTTAAAGTTTGCTTTTGTGGAACAGAATCTATTAGGAAAAGGAAAAGGATTCAAATATGAAAATGAACTTCATTTAATTTTGTATTTGTAATGCATGAAAAAAAAGTACAGCATGTTAATGTATTCAATTCCTCTCAATCAAATCTTGATGTAAAAAAAATCTTATTGCAGGATGAAGTAATATTTGATGGATGTTTTTTTGTTGAATAAAAATTGGAGAAATTTACTTATATGATACAAATTTGTATAAAATGTGTCTTTTATTCCTGTTCACAGAAGCTAGCTAGAACCATGGAGGACCCGTGTTCAAAAGGCTACCCCTATGTTTTGACACCCCAACAAATGTAGGCTCCAAATTCTTACCCTTACCCTAACCCTACCCCAGGTGTGTAGAAACCTAGGGATTTTGGAACAGAAGGGTGTTGAAAGGGTTAGGACTATCGGAACATAGGGGTGTTGGAACATAGGCTTGTCGGAACATAGGGGTGTCGGAACATAATGGTGTTGGAACATAGGCTTGTTGGAACATAGGGTAGGGGTGTCGGAACAAAGGGGTGCCGGAACAGCTTGTCAGCATAGGGGTGTCAAAACATAGAGCATGTCTGTGTGCAAAGCTCTTCTTCAATAGTCAACATACCACTCATGTAAACCTTAACCTTAACCCCAACACCACCCAAGACCAACAACAACCACCGTGCTGATGAGTCTTACCATGGTCTTCTTACACAGTACTTTGTAGGGGAATTTATGCAATTATTGTGTTTTTATTACACTGTGAACTTCAATTTTCAGAAACAGAAGAAATAAATGATGGCCTAAAAAGGCTAATCATAAAAGGAACCAAAAGTTTAACCAGCATGTGTAGACGTTTCGCATTGTTTATTGATGTAATTTTTCACAGAGCAGAGAAGCAGAACTTTCATGGTTTGGCAGAAATAACTGGCAGCCAATAAATGCAAACAACCACACGAGAGGGCGCACTTTAACAACAAACATGAAAAACATGACCTTTCACCCTAGCAAGCTACACACACGTCGTGCAGATGACATAACATATTTTTAACAGACTCGACTCGGAACCGTGTGTTTAACATTTTGCCCGTTGCTCCTTGTTGAAGTTAAACCTCACTACACTACACTAGTCACACACCAGTCACCCAAAACGAAGCAAACATAGCATGTCTGTATTCAGAAGGTTGTTTGGTGGTAAGTAACACTACACACACACAGTACACCTTGCTTGAGCTGCGGAGTACGACTACGACTACGAGTACTGTATCTTCACAGGCACTATCATTATCAATGTATCATCAGAACCATTCATAATCAATGTTTACACTTCCTTGTATGATGATTGTAGTTTCTAAATTCATGCAAATAGGCCATTTTATAATTTCGCAAACTTGCCATCCAGCCTCCACTACTTCCCAGTCAATATTTAAATCGTTGTTTTACCTTATTTTGCTCGTTAAAAGGGTTAATAAATAATTTACGTGCTTGTCTTTAGTGTTACAGTCATTTGACCAGTTCGGGATCATTGACCAGTTCGGGATCACTTCAACTTTGCAATAACCAAATAATTACATTACTTCTCACATTACCAATTTCTGTTGATACATGCGAAGAATAACATCCATTTAACCAACAAACCCAAAATAAGGTGCCAAACATCATTGGCAAATAAATTATGGCCATTTTCCTGAAGTTTGTCTGCGAAATTGATCATTATTTTGTTTTAAAATGTTGGTTGAAAAACGCTGTTAAAACTTCTCACCATCAGAATTGGAACGCCAGGGCAAAAAACCTTTATGTAAAATGTTAAGAATGTGTAACAAATGTTTCCTGTAAATACTGAGCAGTCGTCTTGTTTTTTTGAGAAGACAAAAATACCCAAATCGTCTATGGGGGGGCATTGTACTCTTGACCAGTTGGGGATCACTCAACATCTCATTGCATCAAATGGTGCCGCACTAACTTACTAAGTGAGGTAAAATCATACTGCTGCAGTAGAAAGTTTATCTATTGCTTTTGAGATACATTACTTCAACAAATTCTTGTAGATTTTTTTTGAGAAAATGAAACTTGGAGGGGTCAATAATGCTTTTAGATGCGCTTCACTTTTACATTCTCCTTTGCTGTTGTTTTGTGTTTTTGTCGCTGGGTTTTTGCGCTGCTGTTGAAGACACTTCCATGACATTCACTTAAGATGGGGAAGTCCAAGTCCATGCCAACACACTTCTGAAGTTTCGTGTCCTTGAGAGACAGTTTTATGAAAGGGAGTATGGGTTTGCAATTAAAGGGCACACTACTGATTCAGAATAGATTCAACTGATCCTGAACTGGTCAAACAGGTGACGATACTTTTCTCAAAGCCTCTTCAAAAGTACTAATCTTTTTTTGTCAGTGGATACTTGGTGAGTTTTATTACATGTTTAGGTAAACTGATCAACTTTTTTGTTTGAGATTTCAAAGAGATTGCAGCAAAAAACAACGTGAATTCAAAAAGTGATCCAGAACTGGTCAAACGACTGTACTTGTACTTTTGCCAGTTGCTTTTGAGAGGATTTTTTGTGGTTTTTGTCAGGTAAAATTGTAACGATAACATTCATAAAAGAGATCATGAGATCAAATATGGCAATTTTTCCAGGCCGGCCATGAATTAGAGAAAGTCTAATTATGTTTTTGATAGATCGCAACTACACGTAACGAGTATTTTGCACTGTTTATAAGAAGGTGCTAGTTAACCCAGTAACGGGGGCGCTGTAGGCCGGTGTAACCAAGTAAGTTTTTATTGCCATTTTAACATTTTCGGAGTGATTGCCAAACGTACACACTGTAGGCTACTGTCTTTATGGGAAAATATCTTGCCCTCATATGATTAAAGATCAGGCAAGGGCCCTACACAATGTATTTCAAAGAGTATTTTTTTAAAACAGCAAATATTACTTTTTAAGAAAAAATATCCTGGATACCAGTCACAGATTGAGATGGTACAGATGGAGTGGTATTTTGGCTGGTTACCAGATGGTAAGCATAATTTTGATGTGCTGAGCTCCTTTTTGTACCTCTGAGTCTGAGCATCTATGCATTTGTGCCCAGGCTTTCTCCATCTAGGCTGATCGGGCCGGGGGCCTACATGATGGTGTACACTGTAACTTAATGGTACACTGTAGCTAGCAGTTGGGTTGAAATCTTTTTAAGCTAATGTAGCCGTTCCAGGATTTTGAAGCCAGGGCCTAACCTCTCACCAGGCATATTAATATCAACCACTTGGGTCAACGTGTACAAACAATGAAAGCATCAGCTTAACCCTTCTACTGTCTGACCATTCAATATCATCCACTGTGGTTTTGAATGGTAGATAAACTATGCCAGCTTGCAATGTAATATCATGTGGTAAATGCTACACAGTACACACATGTTATGTGCACAGTTGTGCCATCATTCACAACCAGTGCAGTTGAATGGTTTCAAATGGTTGGTCAACTCACTGGAAAATGTTACCAAGAGTAGGAGGGTTAAAGGAATAAAGAAAAATTCAAAATTATGTTAATAAAACAGCCTTGTTTACACAAAGTTACATGTGTCATGCACATTTTAAAACCTTGCTAACGTAAATTTTTTCAAGTTTGATTGTTTCATTTGCGATGCACACAGAATATTTAATTGCCAGTTTGGCAAACATTGTGAGGTCCATAACTTGAGATTGTGAACATGCAATGACATTAGTATAAAGCAAACTCAATTGATCAGGACATTTTTTGTTCAAGTAAATTAGGCTAATATATCAAATTTGATTTAGATGACAAAAACCTATGTAGGCTTACTACGACTACATGAAGGCCAAAAATCCGATTGTGACAAGCAATCTGCCATCACAGCATCATAAATGCAGTGACCCTTAAAGGCCTAGATGAGGCATTTGGGCAGTTTGGCCAGAGTGAGTCCTCAATCCTACAATTTCCACTTCTACTGTGTCACTCCAAACCAAATTGTTCGGACTTACTGGCAAGATCAGAATGCTTGACCCTGTGATAAGCCCCTTTTGGGCTGTGTAGTATTAGTAAGGGCAAACTTACTACTGTAGGCGGCTAACTTACTACTGCAGGCACAATTTTTGGTGCCTTTGGGCTGTAGTAAGGGCTAACTTACTACTGCAGGCACAATTTTTGGTGCCTTTGGGCTGTAATAAGGGCTAACTTACTATTCACGTACAATTTCTGGTGCCTTTGGGCTGTAGTAAGGGCTAACTTACTACTGTAGGTATGATTTCTGGTGCCTTTGGGCTATAGTAAGGGCTAACTTACTACTGCAGGCACACTTTCTGGTGCCTTTGGGCTATAGTAAGGGCTAACTTACTACTGCAGGCACAATTTCTGGTGCCTTTGGGCTATAGTAAGGGTTAACTTACTACTGCAGGCACACTTTCTGGTGCCTTTGGGCTATAGTAAGGGCTAACTTACTACTGCAGGCACAATTTCTGGTGCCTTTGGGCTATAGTAAGGGTTAACTTACTACTGCAGGCACACTTTCTGGTGCCTTTGGGCTATAGTAAGGGCTAACTTACTACTGCAGGCACAATTTCTGGTGCCTTTGGGCTATAGTAAGGGTTAACTTACTACTGCAGGCACACTTTCTGGTGCCTTTGGGCTATAGTAAGGGCTAACTTACTACTGCAGGCACAATTTCTGGTACCTTTGAGATAAAAAGCTCTCATCCATGTCCTGACAATATCTCCTGGTTATGTAAAGAGTTCAGTTTTATAATGTTCAATTTTTATAATACAGAACGTAGTGAATTGAGTTTCATAATTCATTTCAAAGCATTCATGTCCTGACAGTATATGTTCATAAAAAGTTTTGTAAAGTTCAGTTGTACATCAAATAATAAGCCACAATGAAAACTGACTGGGTAAATTTTAAAAAGATTTGGGGTTGAACAAAAATAAATCTACTAGAGCAGGATTTGAACCAATGACCTCTGGATTAACGCGCTGGCGCTATAGAAGTGAAAAGTTGCATAATTTTTTTCAAATGGCAGTTACCTTTGAAAAGATTATTTTCTGGCACTATCCCAAAGGACTGTACATTGTACAATGCACTTCATGCATCAACAGTGACACAGTGCTCTTGTCATGCTTGTGTGTGGGTTGGCAAATAAAAGCATTGTGCAATGTAGATCTAGACCTATTTCATTTTGAAAGGGGGAGGGGCAGGCAGGGGCAGAGAAATAATTTGTGAGGACTGATACACCTGTACATGTACTACTTACATGTAGTACATGTACTACTTACATGTAGTACATGTTTCTCAAGAGAAAGCATTGTAATAAGAGCTGCAACACATGCCAGCCTGCATACTGTTTATTACCATGTTGATGTACATACAATGTACCATTCCATACCATGCATTTTTCAAAGCATTCAAGGGTACATGTATGTCTTACCACTAGACAATCAAGTGTGCATGAAGAGTCCAGTTTGATTCATAGCAGTGAGAAAACAGGTGGACTCGTGGATGTAGAATGGGGGGGGGGGGGGCGTTAAATCCCACCCGACGGGGGCTTCACTCATTGGTGTAAGCGTAAAAACCTTGTAGAAACAAAATAGATTCATTCCCAAATGCAGACCAATGTCTTACTTGGTTTTTAAATGATAATAAGCAGTTCTTCTATCATTGCTTTTTGACACTAAAGGGGCGTTTCAAAGTGCTCATTACTTTTACAACAGTTCCCAGAGCTATGTGTGAATTATGAGACCCATCCACATGGCATCTTGTAAGGGTTTACAAGGAGATTGTTAACAGAAGTTGAGAGAAATACATAATGTTTGTTTGATTTCAGTTGGGAGTGAGTACGGTAACATCAAATTTAAAAAACTTTGAACAATCAGTTGTTGGTTTTGCACCCAGGAGTAACATTGAATTTAATATTTGTTGACCCGTTAAACCTAATCAAACTCACTTGCCAGCAACCTGTTTTTCAGTTGTTGGTTGCAAATTTTCTTAATTTCGCACCCTGGATTAACATTGAATTGAATATTTTTTAACCCATTAGACCTAACCAAACCAAGAAATTTTATTAATTTCGTACCCTGAAGTAACATTGAATTTAATATTTTTAAACCCATTAGATTTTGTGAGTGCAGCAAGAAGTCAATACAGTTGTCCTTCATCATACCGTGCCTTGTCTGCTTCTGTTACAGCAACTCAACATGAAGAAACTCTACCAAATACTAAGTATGCCTTCTTCTTACACAACTTGTTAATACTAATGTTGAAATCATTTACAGAGCTTCCACACCACTCATTACTTGTAGTATGACAGTATGCAGAGCTACATGTTTGAACTACATTGTATGTGACCCATGTCTGGGTTTTGAGGTGATGCGTTGCAATCTGCAGCCAACCATGCCAGACACACAGTAGACTTGACTCAAGTCCCAATCCCGTGCAAGGCCCTTCCTTGCCTCATCGTCAGAAAACTATTATTTTGCGCTCTGCATTCCCCAACCTGTTCCGCGCGCGGGACAGGGACTTGACGAACCCGCAGTTGCCTGATATGTAAATTTATTCACTTACGAATATGCAAAGTTATGGCGCATTACTTGTTGTCCAATCAAACGCGTTCAAAAAGAAGACTCGTTGATTTTTATTTGCGGGGGTGGTAAAGTACTTTGTCGAGGATCGAAATGCATGAATATATATAAAAACTACAAATTTATTTGAATTCAAGTTAATATTACGTATACATTGGGATTGGTATTGTTTGCAAATGCATACTTTGAATTGTTGACAAATGCAATTTAGCGACTTAAAACACCCACCCCCTCTTCCGCCCGGCAGCCATTCTGGAGATGCTTACATCCATAGATACATGATACAAACGTCACAGAGCAAGATGAATACTAAATGAAAGGGGCGGCACTTCCACGCTCCCATTGGATTTGTACATCTCCCCATTTGGGGAGATTTTTCTATTCAAATGCGTGGAGTAGGAAACGACCCCGTAAAGTCCCTTGATCGCCACCGCATAAATAACTACATTTTGTCGGTGAGGGCGCACTGGTATTCTGTGGCTGCATGCTGGCGCGTTACATTAGGAACCTCGCACGAGAAAGGGACTTGAATCAAGTCTAGACACACAGGGGCAAACATCTCTCTTAACATTGATAAGTGTTACTTGGTTACGTATGTAAATTACAAAAGGCGGGACCTTCAGCTTAATGTCCCTTGATTTTGCTTAAGTGTCTTTGTTAAGGACACAGTGTCTTTGTTAAGGACACAAGTTCCATGACTTGGATCCAAATTAACACCTACTTAAATGTACAGCTCTTTTTTTCTGTCTGGAACTTTATTCTGTGTAGAAGGCATGGTAGGAACCTAATTATATTCCACAAATACTTGTAGGAACAGATAAAACTTGATTTTATTTATACATTTGAGTTTTTTATTTTCATAAATGTCCATATCTTCTCTTCTTTCTCAGGCCAGCCAAGACTGGCATCATGCTTCTTAACATGGGTGGTCCAGAGACTGTAGATGAAGTACATGACTTTCTTCTCAGGTTGTTTCTGGATAAAGATCTCATTCCACTCCCGGCACAAAAGTAAGATACTGAAGGTCTATCTTATCATTCAATGTTCATACTGAAGGTCTATCTTATCATTCAATGTTCATACTGAAGGTCTATCTTATCATTCAATGTTCATACTGAAGGTCTATCTTATCATTCAATGTTCATACTGAAGGTCTATCTTATCATTCAATGTTCATACTAAAGGTCTATCTTATCATTCAATGTTCATACGGAAGGTCTATCTTATCATTCAATGTTCATACTGAAGGTCTATCTTATCATTCAATATTCATACTGAAGGTCTATCTTATCATTCAATGTTCATAAAAATAATACTTACGAGACATGTTGAGTTTTTCTAGGTGTTCATGTTTCTGAAAAGTAGGTAAATATTAAGAGTTACATGTAGATCAAACCATCAATGAACATAACCATTAGATAGAGCTTGATAATAAATACTTTATTTGGACAGGAAGCGAGGTCAAGTCAGGTCATTAACATCAAACTTTGACAGACAAATGCAAAGATTTAAAAAAAAAACAGCTGTGGTTCTCATTATTAAATACATGTTATAAACTTTGATAAGGCATAATTTGACAATTCAGATGACATCACCATGACAGTGTTTCTAATTTGTTATCAAGCCATTGAGACTTAAGTATATGTGCTAATTTAAACTATTTTGAACTTGCGGCAGGTTTTCAGCAAATTGTTTTATTTGGACCTGCGACCTCTGGTTTACCGCACACTACTAGCTGAGCTATCTAGCCCTAATGTTGGTGGTCTCCACGTTTTGTCAACATATTTAACATCTTTGTTCGGGGGGGGGGGGGGGGGGGGAGTGCCAGTCATAAGCTGTCCAACCCAATAATATTGTTCAGGAGTTTGTCAGATATCAAGTTGAATGGCTTCTGACTGGTACCCCCTGAACAGAGATATTGACAAAACTGGGAGACCTCCAACATTTGGGCTAGTTAGTTACCCTTTTGGTTTGTGACTTGTTTTCTGGATTTTCCTGATAAAAAATGTTGGTCTGAAATTATTTCATCTCAAAAAAACAATTAATTTGAAATTAATCATATTCAGCTTTTAAGAAATTGGTTTTTGCAATGTAAGATGTGTAAGCATTGACAGAGTAGAGCACAAATTGTGAAGAGAATCTTGAAAGTCACATTTCTTGTGTTACTCTTAAAAACTAAACCATTCACCATTCATCTTGTTCATGTATTAATTCAATTCAAGATAACAAAGCTGTAAGCTAGAAAACCTATTTCCACCCACCATAGTTTCCACAAACTTTCTGTTAAAATTTCTAAGAAATGAAATGAGAGCAATTGTTGGATTCAGATGTAACAATTGTTCATCAGGGGATAAAGATGTACATATTTTTGTAATATGTTGTGTCCTACACTGGACCACCAGGTCTAGTTTCAAACATCTGCTTTAGAATGGTGGCAGGGGTTTTAAGTTTATTGAGGCCTATTAGTAATCTTCAGTATATTTTGAAGTTGGTAGAAGGCGCTGCAACCCAACAAATCCTTGAGCACCTCGATTTTCACTCACTCTTGCCATTCAACCAATCAGCTTATCGAACATTTTATAGTACTGAGACAGCACTCCTTAGAATCAAAAGTGATCTTTTAATGTCAATGGATGACCAGAAGATTAGCCTATTGCTCTTACTTGACTTGAGCGGCGCTTTTGACACCATTGACCATCTGTGTCTGTTACAAACCTTGAAAACCCATTTCTGGATCAATGGTAAAGTTCTTGCATGGATTGAATCTTACTTGGCTGATAGAAAACAGACAGTTGAAATTGATGATATTGAATCAGATGTGTTCAAGGTACCCTTCGGTGTCCCTCAAGGGTCACGTTTAGGCCCCCTATTGTTTACAATGTACACAAGCAGACTCCTCACAAATATTGAAAAGAAGTTCCCTATTATTACTTGTCATTGCTACGCAGATGACACACAAGTATATTTGTCATTCTGTCCTAACACACCAAATGAAGAATACTGTATCAGTGTATTAGAAAAATGCATTGAGTACATTAGAACCTGGATGTTACAAAACAAACTGATGTTGAATGATAGGAAAACGGAACTGTTAGTTATTGGCACTACACGTCAGGTATCTAAGTTCAAGTCAAACGGTATATCAGTAGGTGACACTGCTATAATACCATCCCATAACGTAAGAAACTTAGGAGTGTTATTTGATACTCAGTTGAACATGGAATCACAAATTATTAGTGTATGTAAATCAGCATATTACATGATTTATAATCTGAGGCGCATTCGTAAATACTTTGATCAAGATAGCATGAAAACTGTCGTCCACGCATGCATTACCAGTAAATTAGACTATTGTAATAGTCTATTGTATGGATTACCAAACTTACAGATAGCAAAGTTGCAACGGGTTCAAAATACATGTGCAAGATTGATTTGTAATCTCCCTAAATTTGCTCATGTAACACCACTGTTAAGAGAATTACATTGGTTGCCTATACGTCAAAGAATTGAATTTAAGATGTTAATGATAGTTTATAAAGCGCTTAATGGTCAAGCTCCTAGTTATATTACTGAATTATTGGATTTTAAATCTCAAACCCATGGTCATAATCTTCGTAGTACACAAGACACATTGGCATTGAAGATCCCCCAAATTAGAACAAAAGTAACCTTAGGTGATCGATCATTTCTTTGTGCAGCTCCTAGATTATGGAATAAGCTACCTGTGGACATTAGAAAGTCTCAATCATTAGATGGCTTTAAATTTAAAGTAAAAACCTATTTGTTTTAAACATAGATTTAATTATATTATGTTCATGCTTTGAATTGTATAGCATTGTGTAGTGGTATAGCATCTAAGAGCTCTTGAAGCGCAGTAGAATATATAAACATAGTTTCTGCGCTCTACAAATGATTTATTATTATTATTATTATTATTACCCATCTGAGTGGCATCCTTGTGCATTGTTTTCGCAGGACTGAGTATACAGTGCTTATCACGGATGTACATGTAAGGGTAAAACGAAAAAACATTATTATTTGAGAAAATTACCTTTTATTTACCCAGCAAACTTGCCCCATTTATTGCTAAACGTCGGACGCCTAAGATTCAGGAACAGTACAGGAAGATTGGAGGTGGCTCGCCAATTAAAATGTGGACCAACAAGCAAGGCAAAGCTCTTGTTGAACTTCTGGACAAATTGTCTCCGAAAACAGGTCAGTGTTCTGTAACATTTTGCCAATGTTGTATCTGTAGCAGTGTTTATGGAATAATTTACCATCTGAAATTTGTATTTTTTACTAACATAGCCTGATCAAATCTAAACTTGAATTTTTCCATTTTAGGAAATTATTTGGTGATGTGTTAATGTGATGTGCTTTTAACTCTCATCTGTTAAGTTTATTGGTTGTGTTCCTGTCCACTTTATATGTAAAATTGTATTTTTTTTACATCATTTTTATTCTGGAATTTTGATGTACGAAATTTTGCTGTCTTTTGGTGTTTTTGATGTAATTTAATGCAATTCTATATCTTTTTTCTTTTCTTAAAAGCCCCCCCCCCCCGAACAATTTGTGTAATTTTAATGCCTGTTGGTATTTATGATTTAAATGTGCTGATTTGTAAACTTGTATCATTTTAAGTTTTAATTTTAATGTAATGCCACCTCGAACAGCCTGAATCCTAGGTATTGACAATCCTTGGCCTCAGGATTGGTCTTTGAACAGATTTTGTTGGTCTTCATGGTCTTGTTTGGGGTGAAGACCTTCATGTACATGTTAGCCTGGTGGAAAGAATCTGAAGACATTTGTATACACTGCATTACCTTTTTGTATTTGACATTTTTGAATGAGAAGTTCCTTATTTTCTTGTCACACTGGTGGTTTCCCACCAGTTTGAGGCTATATCAAATTAAAATAATAAGCAGTATTTTGTGTATTGATTCCTTTGATATTCATGGGGCATTCAGGTTTGCATTGTTGTTCCGGTTCAAATCCCACCTCAGAATGGAACCTTGCATAGTGGATTGTGTTTTCAGTCCCCACCTAAATGCTTGGGTTTTCCCCTGTTGAGGTTTACTCAGTCTTTCCTCATTAAAACTGGCACTTCATCATCTTTTCTACACAGGTATCTTCAGCCTACAGGTTACAGTGCAAAGCACGTTTGAGGGTTCTTTGGTTTTGTTACCAGAAAGATACAATAATAATCATAATAAAAATAGTAACAGTTGAATTGTTTCTTTTTGCAGCACCACACAAGTACTACATCGGTTTTCGTTATGTTAAACCCCTGACAGAGGATACTGTAGCCGAAATGGAGAGGTAACAATTTACAGAATGACAGTTGATATTTAGAACCTTCTAGATGTGCATTTCGTTACATGTGAGCAATAGTGGAAGGTAAACCAAATGGACCTGAGTGATAGTCACCTTAAAGGTTGGGTCAATAGTGGAAGGTAAACCAAATGGACCTGAGTGATAGTCACCTTAAAGGCTGGGCCAATAGTGGAAGGTAAACCAAATGGACCTGAGTGATAGTCACTTTAAAGGCTGGGTCAATAGTGGAAGGTAAACCAAATGGACCTGAGTGATAGTCACCTTAAAGGTTGGGTCAATAGTGGAAGGTAAACCAAATGGACCTGAGTGACAGTCACCTTAAAGGTTGGGTCAATAGTGGAAGGTAAACCAAATGGACCTGAGTGACAGTCACCTTAAAGGTTGGGTCAATAGTGGAAGGTAAACCAAATGGACCTAAGTGATAGTCACCTTAAAGGTTGGGTCAATAGTGGAAGGTAAACCAAATGGACCTGAGTGATAGTCACCTTAAAGGTTGGGTCAATAGTGGAAGGTAAACCAAATGGACCTGAGTGATAGTCACTTTAAAGGCTGGGTCAATAGTGGAGGTATACCAAATGGACCTGAGTGATAGTCACCTTAAAGGTTGGGCCAATAGTGGAAGGTAAACCAAATGGACCTGAGTGATAGTCACTTTAAAGGCTGGGCCAATAGTGGAAGGTATACCAAATGGACCTGAGTGATAGTCACCTTAAAGGCTGGGTCAATAGTGGAGGTATACCAAATGGACCTGAGTGATAGTCACCTTAAAGGCTGGGCCAATAGTGGAAGGTATACCAAATGGACCTGAGTGATAGTCACCTTAAAGGCTGGACCAATAGTGGAAGGTATACCAAATGGACCCGAGTGATAGTCACCTTAAATGCTGGGTCAATAGTGGAGGTATACCAAATGGACCTGAGTGATAGTCACCTTAAAGGTTGGGCCAATAGTGGAAGGTAAACCAAATGGACCTGAGTGATAGTCACTTTAAAGGCTGGGCCAATAGTGGAAGGTATACCAAATGGACCTGAGTGATAGTCACCTTAAAGGTTGGGTCAATAGTGGAAGGTAAACCAAATGGACCTGAGTGATAGTCACCTTAAAGGTTGGGTCAATAGTGGAAGGTAAACCAAATGGACCTGAGTGATAGTCACTTTAAAGGCTGGGCCAATAGTGGAAGGTGTACCAAATGGACCTGAGTGATAGTCACTTTAAAGGTTGGGTCAATAGTGGAAGGTATACCGTTCGTGAATGTTTCGGCCAGAGACGCAGTTGGTAGCACTGTCACATCGCTATGATTTGATGTTTGTGTGAAAATATTATGACAGTTTTTTGCGGTTTCTCAGCAAGTAGACACTGTATTCAGCTGGTGACTTTTATTGTATCTTTCTTTATAATTTAGCCTATAAATAAGCATTATGTTGACAAAAAACAAACGATGACCATACCTTTAACGTTGGTATACCTGCCAGAATCTTTAGAATGGTTTAACCAAGGTATTTAATACCTCTGCTTTTCTAATCCAAACATTCTAAATGTAATGAATAAATAAATAAATAAATTGAATAGAAATACTGTAGGTCTTGTGAACAATAATATTTTTGGCCCTGTGATAGTTTGGAGCTACAAAACATGCGGTCTAGGTGAGAATTGTTTAAAATTCAAGCCATGTGTTCTTGAGTTTACAAGATCTTTTTTCAATATTTTTGCTTAACTTTTTTTTGTATAGAGATGGCATAGAGAGGGCCATTGCCTTCACTCAGTACCCACAATACAGCTGTTCAACCACTGGAAGCAGTCTGAATGCTATTTATAAATATTATGCAAAGAATCCAGAATTAGTAGCCAATAGCAAAATGAGATGGAGCGTGATTGACAGATGGCCAACCCACCCAGGACTTGTACAGGTTTGTTGCTACACACTGCTCTTTACCATACCGATCTTGACATTTGACGTGGATTATTTTTCTAACTGAAGTACAGTGGTCCTTTGTGTATGTTTCAGAAATCAGAACATCCTCTGGTCGATTGACTGATTATTATGCCCAAACTTTCTTTTTTCCAGCATGCACTATGCATGTACTCAAGGTGTTACACTTTGTCTGACCCATACAAAGAGGGACAAATGGTACTGGAATTTATGCTCCAAATCTCCTTTCTACTGGGGCTTATTATTGGAGATGATTGTGTAATCTCCGATTCCAGACCTTCATTCCTTTGTCTGACCATTGTGTGACAAACAATAATTTTGAGAAATGGATTGGATGCCATGTTCCCTTTTCTGAAATGTTGCCAAATATTGTCGGGGTAATATTTGAAATTTTCAGACTAACTGACAACATTTCCAATAGTCTTGGTGATGAACTCAATTGGGCAAGTGAAGTTTACTGTTAACCTTGTCTTATTCCCTGGTTGAGGGTCATTCTAGTTTGCAATATTCACAAATTTAAAATGACAATTAATTTTTCATCAGGCATTTACACAACTGGTCAAAGATGAACTTGCGAAGTTCCCTGAAGATGTTCAAGATGATGTGGTTATACTCTTCTCTGCACACTCCTTACCTATGAGTGTAAGTTGTTTCTCATCTTCACATTCTTCGTCCTTATAGTGGTTTTACCATTCCAGTGTATATGGGGTGTTTCTCCAGGAAGAAATACACATGCATCTTATCCATGCCCCCCCCTTTCAACTAAGAGCAGATGTATTAACCATTAGACCACTGAGTGTGGAGAGTCAGTTTGAATATAAGCAGCTGGTACTGCATCAACTTAATTTTATGTAATGATTATATTGGGATAGAGAAATTATTATTTTTGTGGCTTGGAGGGTAATTACCATATTCAGAATGGCATCTTGTCTGCGGGCATACTCGACAATCTAGTGATGAGCCCACAGTGCTTAGCACACAATGGTGTGAGGTTAAAAATACAAAATATAAAATGATTAACGGCAATTGGTGAGCAGTTGGTATTATGATCAAGAAACATGACCAGTTTCACATGAAAAGGCAACCTGACTAACCTCAGTACAGATGAGTGAGTGCATTTGAAATGTTTACGACATACATTCAAGTCTCATTTTGGGGGAGAAATAATAAATAGTTGATAAATGGTGATTTGTTTTTGTTGGTGCAGGTGGTGAATAGGGGTGACCCTTATCCTGCTGAAGTGGGTGCTACTGTACAACGTGTCATGGAAGCCCTAGACTTTTCTCATCCCTACAGATTAGTGTGGCAATCACAGGTAAGTAGTGCCTGGACATTCTGTAGATTGGAACTAGATCAGCACTTACAATGTGAACAAATATTGTGTTTTTGGTATAAAGATTGAACGAATTCAAGGGAATCATTCTTAACAGAAAACAATATTTTAGCTAAAAGAGTGACCTTTTAAGTTTGTAATTCTAACTTCATTATAATCGTAAAAAACATTTAATGTTCACAAAAATGTATGTTTCGCCATTATTTATTTACTTTGGCACTGGGCATGTTCAATGATCTGCTGTAGGGGTCTTGGTTTTGACTCCTAGGTAAGTCGTATGCCTTTGGGGTTTTTGCTGCAGGACTGAGAGACAGTACTTGGTATACAGTGCGTATCACACATTGTAAGAGTAAAACCAACAATATTATTCTTGATTCCTAAAGCAATCATTACATGTTTTATGTTGTTTGTGTTAAGCACTGCTAATTACAGGATACGAACTGGGGGTTTCCCCACCAGTTTGATTGCATTATTTGTTTTGGGGGGTTGTTTATGGGTTTTTTCTGGGCAAGTTGAATGTTTTTGGTTATAGGAAATATGTTATGTCATCAGCTTTTCCCTTTCCACATGTTGCCATTTTTGCTGTATATTTTAGCACATTTTAGCAATGTGTTTCATATTTTGTACAGTATTTAAGTGTTATTGGGAAATGGAATGAAGCAAATAATAGTAATAAAATCAAGAACAAATGTACACATCTGCATTGGTTGGCAGGGAATAATTAATAGGTGTTTGCATGGCCTAGTGCAGTAGCTCTTGTCATGATAGTGTTGTGTTATAATGTTGGTTATAAAGTACAAACCCTTCAAAACTAATTAACTATGAAGGTTGTTTTTTCTCCAGGTTGGCCCTCTGCCGTGGCTTGGTCCTCAGACTGATGCATCCATCAAGGGACTGAGCAAGAATGGTCGCAAGAATATTCTGCTGGTACCCATTGCCTTTGTCAATGACCACATTGAAACCTTGCATGAGCTGGACTTGGAATATGCAGATGAGTTAGCAAAGGAGGTATACGCATAATGAGATCTAGCTCTATTTTCATGGGGTTGTTTCAGCAAAATTGCTTTTCTAATTCTTCTTGTAGCAAGGCTTGTAATGTTTTTCAGGATTTGTCATTGATTGCCCTATCCCTTCAGATTTTGTTGAAAGATGCAAAGTTACTATTACATTTGTGATTATCAAACCTCCAGATTTCTGTTTGAAATAATGTAGAGAGTCTGTTAACCTCAAAATTGCCTTCACTGTATTTTCTCGCATATAAGACGTAACTTACCTGACTTTCAAAGGTTCCCCAAAATTACTGCGTCTTATCTACCGGTGTGCCTTATCTTATAGTGCTTGAGATAGTTGTTATGATCAATGTGTGAAATCTTCCTGTAACATTATCCCTTCTCTCATCCAGGGTAATCCTATTAGTAAATCATAATTTGCCATTATTTTAAAATACTTTTTTGATATTTTTTCTTTTTCTTTTAAGATAATTAATTTTTAAGAAAATAATCTTTTCCCCTCTTTTTTTTCTCTTGCCTTTAGTGTGGAGTCGAGAATATAAGGCGTGCTGCTTCGCTGAATGACAATCCTATATTTATAGAGGTGAGAAACAAGTTAAAATCCAGTATAAATACATAGTAAAGCATTGAAATAGTTGTTAAAAGCCTATGAACAAGACTCACCCCTCAAGGTCTTCAGCTAAGGCCTTGAGCTGTTAGTCTGAAACTGAGAATAAGGACTCAGTTTTAGACTTAAAGGTCTAAGTCTCCTCTGAAGACCTTGAGAATAAGCACTCGGTTTCAGACTTACAGATCTTGGTCTCCTCTGAAGACCTTGAGGACAAGGACTCGGTTCAGACTAAAAGGTCTAGGTCTCAGCTAAAAACCTTGAGTAAAAGGACTTAGTTTTGCAGTTGCACAGTTTCACAGAGTCCTTATTCTCAAGTTCTTCAGCTTAGGCCTAGACCTGTAAGTCTGAAACTGAGTCCTTATCCTCAATTGAGGTCTAGACATGCATCTCTGTTAGCTGCTGAGGACTAGACCTATAAGTTTAGAATGCAGGACTTCTTCCATTCAGAATGCTCATTTGCAACTATTTGTAAGCCTGAAAATAAGTCCCTTTTCTCAATGTCTTCAGCTGAGGTCTAGACCTTTATGTCTGTAATCAGCTGAAGCCTGAACCTGTATCTCTGTTACCTGCCGAGGCCTAGATGTATAAGTTTAGAACGTGGAGCTTCTTCCATTCAGAATGTTCATTTGCAACTATTTGTAAGCCTGAAAATGAGTCCTTATTCTCAATGTCTTTACCTGTATGTCTGAAACTGAGTCCTTATCATCAGCTTAGGCCTAGACTTGTAAGTCTGAAACTGAGTCATTATCATCAGCTGAGGTCTAGACCTGTATGTCTGTAACCAGCTGAGGAGGAGACTCAAACTGAAAGAGTACAATCATAAAATATACACAGCAACCAAAAGGTTCATTGATAACAATCAACCCCAACTGTTTAACATTTGCATCGTGGCGTGTCGTGGCCGAGCGGTCTAGGTCACCGGACCTAAGCTCTGGTGTTTTCAGCAGCAGAGTGTGGGTTCGATACCCGGTCATGACACTTGTGCCCTTGAGCAAGGCACTTAACCATAATTGCTTCGAAAAAGTTGGGAAGGTAGTGCATTCTGCTCTACCAGACAGGCTCCTAGTGGATGATACCCATGCCTACATCCTTAAGGACTGTGAAGGGGGTAACCCTGTTTCAGCCCCAGGAGTAGGAGGCAACGTGCCCCTGGTGTCAATTGATTTGGGTCGATAGCCCAAATCAGTTATGTGTAGCCCTCACCTTGAGTGGCCGTCCGTGGCCTTGTGAGTTAGGCGATATCTCATTTAAAAAAAAAAAAAATAATAATAATAATAATAGTTCCTCTAACCAATGTTTTTCTCTGTTTTTCTCTGTTTTAGGCTATGGCAGACTTAGTAACTAAGCACCTTGCCTCAGGTAAAGCCTGTTCAACACAGCTCTCCCTACGATGTCCAGTATGTGTCAACGCCGTGTGTGGACAGACCAAGAAATTCTTTGCAGATCAGAAGCTTTAACTCCAACTTTGAATCTGATGCATTAAATAAATGCACTCCCTTCCAGTGCTTGTTTATAGTGCTTCCTAGGTGATATATTTTGAGCCGTTACTCTTGACTTTTATAAGCTAGTATTCTGCAGCCAAGGTTCGTTATAGCTTCCCATTGCCAACTGGTGATCTCATTCAAAGCTAACTATCATTAAACAGAGGTCATGGGGGAAAATATAGCTCAAAAAAAAAACATTTTTGTGTGTGTTTATGATTTGAAATCTTTATTTAAGGATCTCTTATTAAGGAAGTGGTGTGGGTTAGTATTTGGTAGGGAAAAGGGTATTTGGTTAGGGTTAGGGTTAGTTTAAAAGTTGACATTAGTGTTTGGTGATCCAGGTTTTGTTGTTGAATGGAACGTACCGTCTTGTCTGGAAAACACTCCTAATGTCAACTAAAGCGTTAGGTTCAGCCGTAGAACTACTGGCAAAGCACTGCAGTGTGTAGGTCTATTCTTTTTTACCTCAAAGGAAGAATGATGGTAGACTTGAATCCATTCTGTAGAGCTAATTATACATCTGGAGTTAATAAATAGATATTAGTCCCCTTCTGCTAATGTGTGTTTAAAACAGTGAGGTCTGTATTTGTATTTATTTGATACTTCATCCAACAAGGGATATCGGTCTTGACCTAGTGAGCCATTTGCAAGTTAGATTTTGAATAATTTCTGGTACAATAACTTGATTGGTCACAAGTTAATTAGATTCCCCTGACTAAAGACAGTGTTGCTATATATGACATGGTTTAGGGCAAGCAACCGCCAGATGGGCAAAGCCTTGTCCTATTGTACCGTGTGATTCAAGTTTAACTGTGCCCATTTTCATGGGGGTTGGGTACTGTGGAAATCTGCACAAAGCCCTGCCATGACCCATAGAAGTACATGCTTTACAGGGTGCAATAAGAGCAGAATTCATTGGTAAGCAGTGCCATGAAATTAGGTCCAGGTCACTTGTGACTCAGCAAGTCAATGTACCAGACTGTATCCAAATCTATCCAACTGATGGCTAGTACTGTATAGAACTACTCAAGCGCAAAACCTGGCAAGCACAATAAAAGTGCTTACCAGAGCGATTATGAGACAAAGTATTCAGTTACTTGCAAAATGCCATGTACCTCCCATAGTTGGAACACCCGTTATGGTTAGATTTGCTATTTATTTATTTTGTCTTGCGTATAAATTATCCCAATAATGGGGTCTAGGTGTATACCAACAGTGGCATAGCTAGGGTTCAGGGCGCCTGTGGGCAAGGTTAGAGAGTGGTAACGTAGCATAGAGCAGTCGCCCATGAACAACCCAATGTTCCGACACCCCAAGGTTCCGACACCTCAATGTGTTTTCCTCATCCTAACCCTAACCCTAGCCCTTGAGTGTAAATCATGAGGGGTAGTGTTTGTTGGCACTCGGTAATCTTTTTTTTTAAACATTCTTAGGGGTGTCGGAACATAGGGGTGTCGGAACATAAAGCAGTCACAAATGCCAAGTTTTTGTGTGATAGCTTTTTATAAATGACTTTAGCCTTATAAAGTTGTTTTACATCAGATGTTAGCATTCATTGCCCGTTTTACACCTAGCGTCATGACAAAATATACATGTATGTGTGTTGGTCATTACTCAACAACGGAGCATCGCAAATAATTAATGTACTTTGTTAAGGATGTAATTAATCAACTAGCAGGCCGCTAGTCGGTTACACTTGGTGTGCCCATTGCTCCATAGTGTACCTCAAGAAGAAAAAGGGGAGCTAACCCAACCCCCCCCCCCTCCCAAAAATAAGTAAATAAACAAACAAGTAAATAATTAAGTAAGTAAGTAAGTAAATAAATAAAAAAAATACATAAATACGTAAAAAATAAAAATCCAATCTGCTGAACTAGCTATTTCCATAACTTATTTATATTTCTAGGCCTACGTCATCCTGAAAGGGCTCAAAACGATCCTACCGATTTCCCGTTTGAGTGATTCTGAATTTAGCGATGTAGAGTAGTACATGTAGCTATGGACAATACATTTTAAATAGTTTTTGTTTAAAAAAAAACATCAGTATGTCACTTTATGAACGAGAAAAATATTTCTGTAAAAGAAAAGCACCGGTCAATTAGGTCGGCGTGTTCGCTTTACCAGCCGTTGCAAGTGTGAATTTACTTGACGTTGCGCAGTTGCAAGTGAGGAAACATTGTACATAATCCTTGTGTCTAACCAATCAACTCTACACAAAAATGTACTTCATGCTCAATGAATGTCTCGGCGGCGATTTTTTTCTGCAGCATACTCGGGCTATGGAGTCAACAGTTAAGGGATAGGCTGTTCTTCCCTATCCCTTAACTGTTGACTCAATAGCCAGCGTGTGCTGCAGAACAAAAATTTGCGTCCCGGCGGTGCCATGGAGAAGTTTCTTCGATTTCTTACCTCTCGCTTTGACATCCAAAGATCGTCCCCAAAACATCATAAAGAAACAACCCCAAAATGAGGGGGGGAAAAATAATCTAAAGGCCCCAAAAAGCATGATCATCAAAAAGCGGTAAACGAACTAATTAGCTTCTTCATTATTAGCCACTAAGTAGTTAAAAGCGATAAACGTAGCCCCGCCCCCATCCTCCCGACAGGTTGCGACGAACCATGGGTACACTTTCGGGTAAATTTTTTGCAACTGTTTAAATTGACCAAATTGCACCGTCATTATCACTAAAGTGGTCTTCGTACTATGTTTTGGTAATATAAATCTCATAAAAAAGTAAAAAGTTTGAACAAGAGTCACTTAATAAACAATAAAATGTTCGAAAAATAAAAGGTTAATAAGGTCAGCTAGTTCAGCGGTGTGGCTTTGCTGATGCTGGTTATTGACTGCTCGCTTTGGTTATCAACAGAAGTAGTGAAGCGATAGATAAGACTGCATTAGATAGCCCACATGTAGTCCGTTATTGAGAAGGATAACACCCTTTCCCTGAACCTGGTTTACTTCTGTTAATTTGGGTTGCTGTTGAATAAATAATACATTTCCATATTCAATCCATTGATAGGATGTAACACACCAATCAAAGGGTAAATCGAATTTACAAGTGAATGGCCTTTAAGTAATCGTTTGTCCCACTGCCTTCATTCGGGCAACCGATTCGTTCAGACAGGTCGTTCAGCAGACATAGTGAATCCTTGACAGTGGATTTAAGACCTCCATTGAAGGCACATCAGTTTGGAACAGCGGTATATACGTTCTGCTCGTGACCGTTTAGTACTAGTTAAAAGTCGTTAAACAACGAAGTTATTTAATACTTCAGTGGCGTGTATAGGTCCTACTTTTAATAACTCAACATGACTAATATAGAATATGATAATATTTTGGCCAAAGTCGGTCCTTTTGGACGGTACCAGAAGATCATTTGTTTATCCCTTTGGCTTGTGGCAATGCCATCTGCATGGCATGCTATCGGGCAAGTGTTTTTGGCGGCAAAAACAGACCACTGGTGTGCAGTACCTGAATACCTATCGCTCAACTGTTCTTTCCCACAAGAAGCTGGTTTCGAAACTGCGGAAGAGTGTTTGGATGAGCAGAAAGCCATAACCATACCTTCCACCGTCGACAAAGAAGGCAATGTCGTATATTCGAACTGTGAGCGTTATGAGTTTGCGCTGAATGTCAACACAACGTCTGGACATCAGGTGACACCGACAGGGACAATTAGCTGTGACAATGGATGGGAATACGACCGAACGCAGTATAAGACGACACTCATTCAGGAGGTAAATATATTTACATTATTATCAAAACACGTTTTAAAAATCATGCCCTTCTTTATTGTATTTGTATTGTATTTATTGTCCAAACCAACAGCGGACGAGCCGCCAATTACAGGAAAGGGAAAATATAAAATAACTTAATTTTTTAATTTGAAAATAAAAATTCAATATATAAATGTGAAAGAAAAATAACTAGAAAAGAATAACTAACAAAGAAACAAATAAATAATTGTATAAATACATACATACATATAAAAAAATAATATAAAAAAACAAGCAAAAGAAAAACAAAATGAAAACAGATACATGTAGATATAAATATAATATAAATAATAACAATATAATTAAAGCCCAGATACATAAAGTAATTTATATATAATATAAATAGATAAATAAATACACGAATCAACAAATAATAATTATTATGACATCATCAGATACTGATACTAGTAGTGCATGTTAAAGCACGTGAAATCTGATTACGGAATGAGTTGAGTGAAGGTGCCCCAAAAACATCACAAGTTTCATGTGTAGGTGGCTGAAATCCTGGATATAAATCCACGTTTTGTCTTTAACCGTGAACGGTGTGTGCATGGCGTAACCAGCTATCCTAGGTTGGATTCCTCCGTTGCGTGCACCAGTGGCATGCGTAACCGGTTTTTGTTGTTGATTTGTTTGTTTTTTCAATGAAAACAAACATGTGTATCAACTTTTAGACTAATCAAGACAATACATTGTGTGATGTTCAGCACACCAACTAATTAGCAGTGTATTTAAGCCTATGCCCTCCACTTCTTGCAAACAGTTTCTCTTGTGTAAAATATAAAGCATCTCGATCCTCCCCCCAAAAAACAAAAAAGTAGGCCTATATAAATAAATATATATACCTTATTATTTTAACAATAAAAATGATTGTGAGGCCTATTATAGTGCCATGATACGCACTACATGGAAATAGTTAAATAGCGTTAAAAATAAAGACAAACGAAACATCAGCCTTGATATCAATGGGATGTGATGATATTTTTAACTGTTCTGTTGTGAAATATTGACGTGTTAGGCTTAGACTAGCCATAGGACGGACGTATGCAACGGAGGAGTCCAACCTGGGCTAGGCTTAGACATGAATCAGATGTTGCTTGAAAGCTCTTCATATAATGTATGATTTGAGCAAATAAACCTCGTTTTGAGGTTGTTTAGTGGAGGAATGTGCCTGCATGCTTTTGACATGGATTGACACATTGTCTGTGTCATTGCCTATCAACCCCCCCCCCCCCCCCCCCTCCACCACCACCGCCACCACCACCACCACCATATATACTTATCTCAGAGACAATAACCTAAAACCAACTAATCGCATCAACAAATCTGTCTCATTTGTTTTCATTTGTTGTTCCATAGTTTGATCTGGTTTGCTCCCGTGGGGACCTACCTGGTATTGCACAATCTGTCTACTTTGCTGGTATCCTGTTTGGGTCTTTTCTATGGGGCGCTGTTTCAGATTGGTTAGTTTTGCTTTTCATTTTTGGTGGTGTCTCTAACACTAGTAACAGATGTATCATTATAACTGGTATAGTCCGTTGTTGATTTCTCCATTGAAAAGAGTGGTAAAAACAAAACTATTATTCTTTATCCCCAATGCAAAGGGAGGGTAAAACCTTTATGGTAATATTTATCTTCTCATTTGAGTAATCATGTATACTCATCGGCCTACATTGGCATGTCGTTTGTGTTGCTATTGGGTTTGTTGGGTTGTTTGTTTGTTTGTTTGTTTGTTTGTTTGTTTGTTTGTTTTTTGTGGTCATTTTTTTTTTTTGAACTATTTTCATTCCAGGATCGGAAGACGACCGGCATTTTTCCTCAGTCTTACAATGTCATGCACATGTAGCGTTGCAGCGAGTTTTGTGTCCAGCTTCACATCATATACTATTCTTCGCTTTATTATTGCCGCAGATGGATGTTACCTCATCGCCTTTGTTCTAGGTACATAGTATGACACATTTTTTCGTTCCAGTGACGTAATAATAATAGTGCAGTTTATTATTCATTTACAAGTTGTATCACAAACCAATCATGTAAACACCCAGATTTGGTATCTTTGGTGCCATAAAGTTAAGTTTTTTTGTTTTTTTAATTACTTTGCACGAACTTGCCAAAAAAATTATAGTTTTTACTTTGCTGATTAGCGCGATATACTGTTGAGCCCAGGCTCTTTAATCTCATATGTCTTTTAACTATGGTGGCTCATGTTTGCCAACTCCTAGAGAACTCGACGTATTTTACAGCGTCATAGTTATTTTGCGACATATCGCCCTATATGGCGTTATATCGATGTGCTATTGCTTCATATAGACTGTGCAAGTCTCGCGCGCATGCGAACTTCCGGGACCATAGTGGTCCCAACCATATGGAGTTTTACGTGGGCGAGATTTTGTTTCGTCAATTATTTTAGTTTAACGTAGTTTATGACCTAGAAAATTATACATGTTGTTGGAATGTAATACTAAGTTGTGGCATGTGGAAAATGAATGGTTTTGTTTTCTATGCATAGTTTGTTTAATTCTCTGTGTTTTTAACAAAGAGGTATATTTACTCTAATATATTTACTTTTCTTTTTCATTCATGCCATTCTAACATCTTCAAATTTGCAGTTTATTGGATCTGTGGGAAAGTTCAATCTTAATCTTATCCTTATGTCATGTTTCTTGGAACTTGAGTGACCACAAGCAGCACTCAAGACTCATTTGCATATTCCTTTTTATTTATAGTTGTTTCATGTTTATTCAGTAGCTTAGTCATAGCCCAGGAATGCAGTACTTCATTCCTGTGGGTCTTTTGTCATAATCTTAATTCAGTTGGTTGCAAGAGATCGTTCTGTGAGGAGTAAAGTTTTAAAGGTATCGTGTTGTACAGCGCTGGCTGCGCGCGGTTTCCACTGTGGGAAAAATGGAAATTAAACATTACATCTTCATCATAATGCTGTTTCCTGACTTGATTTTTGGCCCTGTTACAAAGTGATAACAAAATATGAAAGTAAAACCAATTCAACAATATAACGAAGAAAACCCGAGAATTGAACTTGACCTCAGCTTCCGGTTATTGCAAAAAATTAAGAATTTTGTGCTCACCTCCGATCATAAAACTTACGAAAAGCTTGTTTTGGATGCTGTAATTGCAAAGCGAACCCTTTTCATTGCAGTCTATGGTGTTGAGGCGTCGGCATTCCTCTTCAAATTGCAATACGGGTCAATTTTAAACCCGTTTGACCATCACGAATCCGCGTAAGGGGTTTCTAAAAAGTTAACATCAAAAAAGCATCCTTGTCCCAGAGTTGTAATTTGTTTTTAATAATAATTAACACACTTTGGCGTATTTTTTCAAAAGCTAAAACTAATTTCATAAAATTGTAATGATTTATTTTTGTTGTTCAGATTTTGTCATAATATATAATTTAATACAAAGATTTGATTTCAGAAATAAAAATGTTCTTCGTTTGACGTGTTTTCTCGTTCGGATACGCGCGAGACTTGCACAGTCTATTGCCGTAGGCCTACTATTCTTTTATATCGCTGTACTCTTGTGTAGTCGAAATAGTACGTCGATTAACGCAATAGTTATTGAGTGTGTGTGGCGATATATCGTTATACTACGGCAATATTATAACGCCGTAGAAAAAATCGGGTTCTCTAGGAATTGGCGAATATGAGCAACTTATACACTAAAGTTTGTGACAAGGCGAATCAATTAATCTGCATCATAATTATAATAAATTAGAGCTAATGTTGAATAACCTTACTATTATCATATTAAACTTATTTACAACATTCTTATTATTTGCTTTGTCATGATATTTATTCTGTAGTGACTGAAATAGTTGGACCCAAGAACCGTACCATGGTGGGAACAATGCTGGCTGTGTTTTTCTCCATAGGTTATGCCCTACTATCATTGATTGCATTTTCTATAAGAGAATGGCGTCACCTGCAAATGGCCATTTCGTTCCCACGATTCATAATTTTCCTGTACTTGCCGTAAGTTGTGAATTGTTATCACTCCCTTGATCCTTTTGTTGACATTAAAAAGAAAACGTTCACAATGCGACGCATTCTCACGATTATAAAATATTTTCCCTTTAAATACATTGTTCATTGAGTCCACGCTCTGGGCCGTATTTCTTTTTATGCACAAAAAACAGCTTTGCACAGGCAGTAAACTTTGCTTATACTGAAATGGGTTGCCATAAATGCAATGTAATCTACATCGTTTCTGATCATAGTTTCCTGCTAATTTTTTCTTAGCAGATTGCCGAGTACAATCTTCGATTAAAAAGCATAATAACTTGCGACGTATAGATCCCAAAGAAGGCGATTTATTTTGGTTTTTACCCGGTAGGCCTATATACCAGGTGTGTTTTTGCACATTACTCCATTAGCTCTTTGTTAATCTATCGTGCACGAGACAGGTGCTGACAATGATCCCTGGTTTTGTCCAAAAAGTTAACGAAACATACACAACTAAAAGGGCTGAAATGTCCTCTTTCATATTCCGTTCACCCCAAGTTTGTACGATGTTCCGTTCAGAAAATACAGAGTTTAATATAACAAAAATGCCTCAATTCCAACACGTTTTACCGTGTTGTAAGCTCTGTGTGTATATAACACCCGGGGAGCAGATGCACGCTAGTTTTCATTATGTCAGTGTTCAGATCTAGACGATTGGTCTATGAACATTAAGAAGACTCGTAGATCAATCAAGAGGGTGTAGTAGCCAATGTCATTTTGAGAACATTTATTTTGTATATACACATTGTTTGTTTATATTGTGTGTGTGTGTGTGTTTGTGTAGGCCTATAACAGTAGTATTTTTTGTTCTGTACTAGTATGTCAAATCTATACTGCTCATCTAGTAGTTTCGATTCCCTTGAAGATGCCTGGATTTATTTTATTCAGCAGCAGCAGGCAGCTAGTTGATCACAATCCTTTCTCATCGATTTACCCTGTTTCATACAGATTTCTTCCAGAATCACCTCGTTGGCTGATAAGTAAAAATAAATTACCACAGGCAGAGAAGATCACGCATAAAATTGGCAAACAGAACGGTGTGGAGGTTCCGGAAAATTTTATTCTCAACCAAGACACTCCCCCGGAACAGGTAAAATAAACCCCTAGACTCGAGTTATCGGCAAGATGAGTAACTTCTTATATTAGCGTTTGAAATTATAATTTTGGATATACGCGCCCTTATAACATGAGTTTTGTCATGAGTTTTCTAATAATTTCAGCATTGAGGAATAGGCCCTGAATGAATGCAATCCACATTAGATTTGGCCTGCAGGCAACTTCAAACCTTTTAATCTTTTTAATGTGAAGATAGCTTTCTTTATTACAAAAAAACAAAACAACTCAAACTTCTGTCAACAGTTTAAAGTTAACGATATGCATTATTCTGGCCTGGCAACTGACCTTTCAACTCCACAGTGTTCAAATACACGCACTGTATTACATCCACACGATTGTAAGCATTAACATGGCTTATATCCATTTATTCTACAGGTTACAAACAGTTTTTTTCGTCAACCTACCCAGCTCGACCTCTTCAGGACCCCAAACATGCGGAAGAAAACTCTGAATATATTCTGTAACTGGTAAGAATATTTTGGTTCTGGTTAGCACTGGACCAAACTTAGCCGTTGAACCGTGTCAGTATCGTATTTCTGTTTGTCAAATTGAAGAGAAAAATTAATGGGCAATTCCAACTCAGATATGAGTTTGGCCTCTGATGAGATCCAGTATTGTGAGTTTGATACTGACCCATCAGGTGAAGAACTATCAGACGTTTAGAGGGAAAGGACGGCCAATGTCAAAAAGAGACACGCACTATCTAGCAGCAGACTCTCTGGAACATTTTGACCTTCCTCCCAGATTACAATAAAAGGTCAAAGTGTCCCAGAAATGAAACAGAAATATGGAATGAATAGGAAAGGTTAGGTTTTCGGTACAGTTTGACCTACCAGAGGTACTCTGGCAAAATTACACACCGTGTGTAAAATACACATAGGCCCATTGGTAAAGACTTGGTTTTGCTGAGTGTATAAACGATAAGGTCTAGTACCCCTGACACCAAACACGGTAAACCATAGCATGACCGACGAAACGCATGCACTTCCCATGTTATTGGTGCTATTCTTGGTTGGCTTCTGACTGGCACCCCCCGAACAAAGATATTGACAAAATAGGGAGACCGCCAACTTAGGGCTAGATAGCTCAGTTGCCGGCACGTTAATCCGGAGGTCGTTGGTTCAAATCCCGCTCTTGTCAAATTGTCTTTGTTCAACCCCAAATTGTTACAAATTTACCAAGTCAGTTTCCCTTGTGGTTTATTACTTTGATATTTGATATAAAAAGTTGCATCCCGCCTTAAGGTGATCCCCTGGCTGCCGCTGCCCAGGTTGTATTGTCCTTGGGTTACACGGCAGTTTTCGGTAATTTGAAGGGCACCCTAAACAAAGATATTGACAAAATAGGGAGACCGCCAACATAGGGCAAGATAGCTCAGCTCAGTTTCCGTTGTGGCTTATTATTTGATAGAAATAAAAGTATGACCTCATTTACTTTTTGATTTAGGTTTGTGAATAGTCTGGTATACTACGGCCTTTCTCTAGGAACCTCTTCACTTGGTATCGACGTGTATGTTGCTGCATTTGCATTCGGTGCAGTTGAGTTACTGGGCTATTTGTCAAGTTGGTACATCATTGAGAGGTTAGGGCGCAGACTGCCGCTGTTTCTCTACTTGCTTTTCGGTGGAGCGGCTTGTACAATCTCCTCATTTTTCAGTAAGTTACAGCATGGAGGTCTATTCCTACCTCCATGGTTACAGTAATCCATGAAGAGATGTGTCCATCAATAATAAGGCTGCTCGATCAGTCTAGTAATCATCCTATACCGAGAACCTAAAGAACGCTAATAATAGTTACTTTTATTTATTAACGGGAGCCGTGTATAACACTAACAGGATGACGTAGGCCTATCATTGTATCATGTCCATTATATCCTATTAGAACACTGCACTGATGACACGTGAAAGCTTCAAAAATTTGATCCGGGTTTTTTTTAGAGTGTATTTCTCTATAATGAGGATGTGCTCCTAGGTTACACAAAAATAAGTTTACTTGACTTTTTCTTTTTTTAAATACGATTTCATGGAACACAACCGGATTTTAACTTAACCCACACTTCATCAACGACGACGGATGTACTGTCAATCCTATAGCAACGTATGCATTGGTCGAGATCTAAAAGTGAATCCCCAAAATTTAGAAGAGCTAAACAATTATCGTAGCCTTAATATTAGATATTTCGGTTTTTGGTTTTAGTTTTTTGTTTCTTGGGGTGTTTGTTTGTAGTTGTAGTTCTGTTTGTTGTTATTTGTTTCTTTATTCATTTTGCTTTCAGCACCTGGTGTTGCGAGAGCCTGTATAGCTATGATTGGTAAATTTGCCATCTCAGGTTCCTTTAATATTATCTATGTATATTCAGCCGAGCTGTTCCCAACACCTGTCAGGTAATTATGGATAAATTATCATTAACAAGTTAAAAGTTTCAATGCATTATGAGTTCTAACATGAAATCCTTTATCTTGCTGATGCCATTCTTTACAATAACACCATAATTATGATTATAACTTTGTAGTGTAGACTTGTTCTTTTTCCTTATGTGACAATACTATTTCGCCTGGGCGATTTACTATTTCGCCTGGGCGATTTACTATTTCGCATAGTATTAAAGCGTGTAAACGATGGGACATTGACTTCATATTACTGTGACGATGTCAAGTGAATTGAGTCAACAGTAACATGCGAATTGTATGTGCATGGCAGCTGCTAAACGTGAGATAATGTTGGGACCAGACAATAACATGTGTATCTTTTAACTAATCATTAACGGGGTTTTTCCATTCAGTGTCTCAAAAGCATGTAACATCATGGAATAAATAAAATATATTTTCTGATATTCAAATAAACTTTTCCAACATCAGTATGTGGCAAAATATCGGGTGGTGCAATGTTAAAGGTAATCTACAGGATTGGTAAGATTGAGAAATATAAAATAAAATAAAACTTCACAGTTTTACACCAAACTTACATGGTATATAGATGGTCATGGTAGAAAACTTCTCTTAAAATATTTTTCCTTGAAATGCTATAGTTTTCGAGAAATGAGTAAAACGATTGCTTTTTATCACGCGCGATAAAACCGTTGTTTTTTTTTAAAATTCGTTAAATGCTGCCCTCACACAACCAATGAAAGTTATTTATAATTCTCAATTGGTACGATTTATCATTCGCAAATGGATGCAGTGTCATGAAAGTGTGCGCAGTGCCGAGATTGCGAGGCAAGCTGTCAATCGAAACGTGGTCGTAAACGCACGTCGTGTGTAGTAGTGTAGACAGTGCACAGTGGCCATCGCTAAGTCTTTTTGCAATGGAAGACGGAAAACGAAAGAGAATGCTAACGGATAGTGCTAGGAAAAGGTCAAAAATATCTTCAAGCAGACAGTACAGGGCCCGACAGAGGCTCATCGTCGAGAACATCAAGCTTCCAGAGTGCCAATGCGGAGCTTGCGAAAATATTGCTTGATTTGCATGACGGGTGAGTGTTCCTTCCTCTCAAATGGTTACTGAATTGAAATACCAAAATCATTGTTTCTAATTTAAACCCATAGAACTTTGCAGTCATCTTCTTGAGGTATGTACCTGTTGCCTAAACAAAAATGAATGTTTTACCTATTGGAAAACACAAAACCCGGCGCTTGGCCCTGGCCCTGTCAATTAATTATACCCTCCAGAGGCTCCAGTCCATTGTTGACTTAGTTAGTTGTAGGGTATGCTGGTTTGAACAGCACACACATCCATGTATCGACGATCACATTCACAGTTTCACACGCCTATGCTCATTGTGGTCCAGTTTTGTAGCCCCTGAACTTCAGGGTATTTTCAATGTTAAAATATAATGTGTATCATTAAGTAACAGAGGAAACAAAGCAAACTGGAAAATATTTTTCCTTGATGATCATCATGATGGGTAAATCTAATCTAACTCAACTGTGTATAAACAATTAACATGCCATCGTAGAACAAAGAATCACATTTACGATTTATAAAGTTTAAGTTAGTTTGAACATGGAATGTAATTACTTTTAACTTTACTTTGATTAAAATGTTCATATGATTATATTTCGACTTGTTCTGGTGAAAGTACAACATGTTTTAATACAATGTAGTTGTGATAATCGTAACCCTCCATTCCATCTTCCGGATGCTTTCTTCATAGAAGTGCCCTTCCAGTCTTCCACCATCACCACGTCCTCTGGTGATATCCACCCCCATTGCTCATATATGCAAGGATACACATCTGGATCCTCCGAAGCGTAAGTTACAAGCTTATTTTTCTATTGTTACATCCAAAAACAATTTATGGTGAAAGTGTATGATATATTAAGCCAATCAGTGTTTAGTTAAATTACAGTTTTATACAATACAGGGGGCAGTACAGTATCGAGTCTGCATTTTACGAGCATTACAGTGGTATGCTGTTTGTATACAGTACAGTACAGTGATTGATATAATAAGGTTTAGTCTTGACTCTTGAGTTGAAGGTAAAGTCATGAAGATTCAGTGGAAGAAGCTTGCTCAGCTAGTACAAACTGACTTCTTGTCCCTATTCAAGCCTAATCACAATTTTCTATCAGTTTGACTCATCTTGGACAACATCTTTGTCGCAGGCAAAACTTAAAACATAAAGTTGTAGTACACAAAATTGAAGAAATAAGTGATGGTGGGAGAACACACAAATGTGGAGTGTTCCCCTTGAGCTGCCAGGCTGCTATCTGAAGTCAATTACAGGAGTGACTAACCACACTACCAAGGATTATGCAAGAGGGTTAATTGTTTATTACAAAGGATTCCTAAGAAATTAACTAAGGGGGTGCTAGCAGCTAGAACTTAGAAGAGCTTAAGTTGGAAATTATAAACAGTAGAAGGGTAATAAAACTCTAACATAGACACTTGGTCTCCTACTGAACAAAGGTTTTTCTACACCTGTTACATGAACAATTTCCCTTTTGTAGTAAATTGCTTCACCAAATAATTTGTGCTACTACATGTAGCTATCAAAACTTTAATATCACTTAATACTGTACAAAATTGTTTTTCCTTTTAATATTCATTTAGATGCAAACTGCAAAAAATAAGTTATTTTTGATTATATAATTCACACAAAACACAAAGATCCTTGCCACTTGATCGGTGGAACTTACATCACGTGGTATTCAATATTACTCCCATCCGTGTCAGCGATCAAAAATTCCTAGAGTGGGGAATAGTAATTCCTATTGAACAGTTGGGACCATCTTTGCATACAGTCTACGTCCCATTTCTATATGGAGTCATCCACGTTGTTTCGTAAGGGGGTGGGGTCAGAATTTTAAAAATGTGGGATGGACAAGGAACTGTGTCTACTGTGATTATATTAAAAAAGTATTGAGTGGCATTAATTTGTGGAATGAGAGGAGTATTACGCTCGGTAAATTTTTGACGTTCCATTTCACGAGACGAACAGTCAAAATTGTGCCTTGGGATAATATTCCTCCCGTTCCACTCGCCCACCTGAGCCACTCGATATTTGTTTTATAATATTCTCTTAAATGATCCTTTCCTTTCACTTCAGTATCAGTGTCAACTACAAGATATCAGGGCAGTTTGTTTACCCCGAGGAGCTCGAGAGTGACATCGCTCTAGAAGATGACGATTTGTGGGAGCCAGTTACTTGTCGAAAAGGGTAAGGAATTAGTTTTGGTCTTGTAAATGAGAGGAGTCGTTTTGATGAAAAGTTCACATTTCAGTGTATGTTTTGTTAGGAGTGTACTTCAATGCCCTATGAAGGACAATGTGGGACTTTCTTGATTCTAAATATTGTGCCATATTCTAACTCATTGTGCCTCTCTAGTTTTTAACTTTACCTTCTCTGAAATTTTCAAAAAGAAACCTCTTCGGTAATATGTTTTGTTGAAAATGTCAACAATGAATAAAATGAAACAAGATACTATGAAAGAACAGTTATGTTTATATTAATTAACCCTCCTACTGTTCGTAACATTTTCAAGTGAGTTGACCAACCATTTGAAACGATTCAACTGCCAAAGTTGTGTATGGTGGCACAACTGTGCACAGAACTAACTGTGTACTGTGTACATGCATTCACTCATGGTATCATATTACAAGGCTGGCATAGCATATCTATCATTCAAAACCACAGTGAATGGTATTGAATGGTCAGACAGCAAGAGGGTTAATGGCTGGCTGTATCCTCAATTACAGTAGAATTACTCAAACTGGGACAGTATTACAAAAATAATAAATTTTTGGATTTTGCAATTGTTATTTTACAATGTTGTTCTTGTATGTTTGACTGATTGTTCTTTTGGATTTATTGTTGAAATTTTGTCACCATTAATTAATTAATTGATTAAGTCTTTGTGATTTCTTTGTCCTCAACCTTTTACAATTTATTTTGGAATTTTTACGTTTTCAAAAAAGTATTACACATTTTGTAAGTCTTATGGCTGCCATTCTTCAGATGTTTATTTTTTATGTTTAATGAATGATTGAATCAATCGTGCATTCAACTTGTGATATAAGCAAAATCAGTCTTGTATTTTTTTGTATAACTTGTAGAAAAAGCTGTAAAGGACTTGATGTAATCTCACAAGGCGAGGAAGTGCATGGTCAGGGCCATTCAGACAATAAGGAAGAAACCCCAGTAAGTGAGGACACTGATGTCTCATTCTCACGGTCAGGACTGCACCGAGTTATCAGTGATCCAACAGGATCAGAGAACACAGCCCTCTTTGTCATCACAGAGATGAGGTTGCGAGATTTGGCGGAGGAGGCACAATCTTTATGTACACGATGCAGTCATGCTGCCATGTTGTTCATTGTCTGTAATTAAAAAAGAAATATTATGCATGAAATAATGGTGTGTAGCTACAACATTTGTAGCCGAAAACACACTTTACCCAGAGGCAACAATGACTCGCGGTCAGGTCGACCATTCTCTTCTAAAAAACTCCAGTGAAAAATAACACAGGTGCTTGTGTGTTGGGGAGGGGTGTTGGAGTTCCTAGGCTTTTCGGTATGGAATAAATGTGTTTATTTGACCTTGGTATTTTTTATTATTATTATATTTTTTTAAATATGGTAATAACAAGATTATAAATTTGTGTGTAATAAAAACACAAACTGTACAAGTTTATAAAGAACTATTGCCACTGTTTCTAAAGCCATGCTTTATCTTTTGTTTAATTGAAACTAGGTAGGGTCAGTGGCGTAACAAGACATTTCATTTTTGGGGGGCAAGCGGGGAAGACACAATGTTTTTTGTTTTTTCTTTGGGGGGCAGTCTGATGTATCAAACCAATCATTTGTGCATTTGTTTGATTTCATTTGGGTGGGGGGGGGGGCGCAAGGGTTCTGAGTGGGGGGGGGGGGCCTTATGCCCCCTTCTGGTTAGGCCACTGGGAAGGGTACATAATATGAGCAAATGTTCTTTTCTGGGGTTATTGATGGCTTAATTAAACTGTTCTGGAAAACGTTTACATACCGGATGAACAGAAAGGCAGTTTTCGGGTGTGTTCCTGCAGCAGATACATTCCTGATCTGTTGGCATTTGTCTGCAGTTACCACAGACACACCACTCCACATTTTGAGCAGGCTGTGGTAGTTCTGCATGCACATTCAATACGTCAAAAATCAGTCCTGGGCTCCTCTCGACAGTTTCCAGAAGCAGCTGCCTTACTGCTTCGTTTGACATGTTTGCAATGTCTTCCTAAAATAAAATAGTATTTTAAATTCATAATTACCAACAGATATGATCCTGTACCAACTCCTAATTTTGTACTTTGTGAATTAGGTTAATATCAACCTGATGCTTTATGGTTGTACAAAAAAATGTTTTGACCATTTAGTTTATTTAGGCCTAGGCCTACTCAAAAACTATTTTTGTTTAATTAATCGTTTGTAATTAGTTATTTTCTTTACAATTGACAGTCACCAGGAATGACCCAAAAAATAGGTAACTTGTTGACATTGATGAAGGGTTGTAACTTTTGATGTCACATGCATTGGCATACATATGATCTATTCGAGAATAGAAATAACACCTTTTTATAGATTTGACTATGGAACTGTGCCTAACATTACATGTCATGTCCTTATTGCATTTACTTTCCATACCCCATTTATATTATTGATAAATTAGCTGACATCAAGAACAATTTAATTTTCAAAATAAAATGTAATCACACAGTTTGAATGCAGTTCTTTTTTTATCTTCTCTTGGATAGTTACCCTTAATCGTTGTTGCCTTTGCTCACGAAGATTCATAACTGCTTGTTCTTGCCCGGGTTGTATTGCTGCTCCCCTGCCCCTACCCCTCCTTCTTCTGACCCCCCGGCCTCCTCTAGTTGCCCTTCCAGTGCCTTCACTACCACCCCTTCCTCCTCTATCTCTCCCACGTCCTCTTCCCCTAGCCCTGCCCGACAGTCCTCTGCCTCGTCGGCCTCTTCCTCGTCGGCCTCTTCCTCGGTTTGTTGTCTATGTGATAGGTATGGAAAAACAAATTTGTAACCACCATCAAAACCCCACCCCCCCCCCCTCCCCCCAAAAAAAAAATAAATAAAAATGGGGGGATGAATAGCTAATTTTATTTTTAAATTTAGTGGAAATGGCACATGCCAAAGATAATTATAAGTAAATGGACATACAACTGAAATAAGAACAATATTATTATTATACAAAACAACAGCTTCAAAATGTGAGACCCTCATTCGTAGCATTGCAATTGTTTCACTGCTGGCTGGTGCATGCACATTGTATATAGACACGGATAACTGTGTACGTTATGCAGAGAGAGTCGGAAACAATGAAGAAACACTAGCTGTCATTTATACGCGCATCATTGCAAAAGTGTGAATTCGTGTTGAATTTCGTCTCATTTATGCGGTGCAAAACCCTCCAAATTCATGTGCATAACATGCTATAAATACAGACTCATCATCCTTTAGAAACGGACGTTGTGAATTACCTGAGTGTTGGGGGTCCACATCTCTTCTGATGAACCAGTAGAGCTCATTGTAGGTGTGATGTGAGAACTTACAAATCAATGAAAACTTGGACGGAGTCCGGCGCTTATCAGAATTAAATAAAAGTTGTGGCTCCGATTCGAAGGTTGCTACGACTGAGCTGTTATCATAAATTATGATGTTTTTCATTGTCTATATATTTTAGCCTTTGTGATATTTATGTATTGCACTTTTGCCTTGTGCATAGCATCATTGTAGTTGTAGATATATTGAAGTTTGGGGCTTGGCCAAAAGGGCACAATCATAATAAGGCACGGAAGTTTATACGCTTTTTGTTAATATAGAAAAAGAGGAATTTAGATAATTCCAGGAGTCATAAAGTTGGGGACCCAGTTTCTTCTTTTCTTAAAATCAAGATGTTTGTAGCCCTAACACTAACAGGACGAGGGGGGGGGGAGAGGGGATCACGTTGGTTATTTTAATATATTTTATCTGTATGAAAAGGGTAAGAGCCGTTCTCCCATTCATTGCAACCACTATAGTAATTAATTAATCAGCCAGCCCCTGGAAAATAATGAGAAAACTGGAATGTGAATGAGTTTTCTTATACGGGAGATATTGCCTGGAGCTGGTTGCCTGTAAATTGCCCCATGTGACATGGCCCTTCTCTTATAAGTTATGGCATCATTTGTAAGGAAAGGAAACGAACTATGGACATTTTCAAGGAAAACTAAACAAATATTGAGGAGGAAATTCCACATATTCTGGTGAGAGGACCACTGTAGTTCGACGATCGCGTGGTTATGATGTGCGCCGTGGATAATATGAAACAGAAATAAGTTAGAACACCTCCATGGTTAGAATTTCCCTTGATTTACCCTGTTGTAATAGTATTTGCCTCTAACTAAATACTATCAATACTAGAAATAACTGACAAGGAAACATTCTCTGGGCTTCATCAAATCGTGTTGTCATAATCCAGTGTGCAAGTAACATAATAACATGTGAGCTCTATAACAATCTAGAATCCATACAGTTGGAGGAGCTGCCAACTGAGGGCGCTAAACAAGATGATACACTTGTCACATCTTTCCTCCAATAGAGAAATAAATGACTTTCATTTATTTTGACTGTTTCTATAAATGTCAGAGTGTTCAATTCTGTAGAGAAGATCCGGTTCAAATTGTTCATCCAATAGAATGTTGTAGCTCCTGTGATTCAGTTTCAAAATAATGTTGTGTCTCCAAGTCAAACAATCTGAGTAGCCTTTTCAATACCATAAGTATGGTGACCGGGCCCGACGATGCTAAGTAGTGCTCTCCTGATTCTTCTTGTTCTTGCCGTATTCAGCTCACAAAGTGCTTCGAGTTATACATCAACAGAAAGAGGAAATGCCACTGATCCTGCTGGTCTACATTTCCAAGAGTTTTGTATTAAGGATGGTGTACTCTGGAGTGATTTTCAAGTGGATATTTTTCAGTGTTCTCCAGGATATGGACCCATATGCTTGTGCATGCACTGCAAGCTGACCACGCCTGACTTCCTCCTTTGTGCCAATGCCATTCCACAGATCAACAGTCTTTGTTCTGGGGGATCAGTGTGGCTTTCTGCTAGAGTGCATCATGCATGTATGCATGCATCTACACGGATCTGTGTATGGCTGCAATGTATTGCAAGGAAAAGGAAACTGAAATATTCCCAGAACACCACCACCTATTATGCCAACTCCTGCGCTACCTTCAACATCATACTTTCTGGAGACATTGAACCAAACCCTGGTCCTGAGCAGTCTGGGTCAAATACTATTGGTGACACTAGAAATGGTTCATGTAGTAATCATTCTAGTTGTCTTGGAAACTTAAACATCTATTCTCAGAATCTAAGAAGCCTCAAAAATAAACTGGACACTTATCACAGCACCTTCACTGCCCATCTGAACCCTTTTGGCATCTTTAACTGTTTTGCCCTGACTGAAACATGGCTCAATGCAGACGTCTCCGACTCAGAGGTAACTATCCCCAACTTCACGATATTTCGCAAAGACAGAAGTGGTAGCCGGGGTGGTGGAGTCCTTTTGGGATGCCACAATTCCTTTGAGTGCCGCAGACGATATGAGTTTGAACGACCAAATCTGGAACTTCTTTGGGTGGAAGTTCGACTCTCACAGCGCAACAATGCCATTTTGGGAGTTTTTTACAGACCCCCAAATGCCGGTCTTCAATCACTTGAAGCCCTTTCCGACTCACTGACGGCTGTTTCTCACCACTTTCGCACAGTCTGTGTTGTCGGTGATTTTAACTTGCCAACATTACGATGGAGCCCCGACACAAGTCTCCCAGCATCAAGTGGTTCCACCGTTGACGATGCTTTTGTTGACCTGATGACCACACACGATCTACAACAATCCAACCTTTCTACGACTAGAGGCACAAACATCTTGGACCTAGTTCTACACTCCAAACATTTAAACGTCTCATCTAGAACTGGGGACGACCTCTTCAGGTCCGACCACAATTCAGTCAAAGTTAATTTCAGTCTAGGTACTCTGACCAAGTTCAACCCAACAACCCGAACAGTCTACAACTTCCATAAAGCTGACTTGAATGACTTAAGGAGAACTCTGCAGTGCATACCGTGGAACATCTTAGATGCCACAAATAACTGTGATGAGGCAACATCACTCTTCTACGATCTAGTAGAAGCGGCTCTAGTGGACATCGTCCCTGTGGTTCATCCTCGTCGCCGGTGTCCTGCATGGTTTGATGGGGAAGTCAGGCAGGCCCTGAAATCCAAGGAGCAAGCATTTCGGAGGAGGAAGTCCAATCCGTCTGTAGTAAATCAAGAATTATTCAAAGAAGCCAGAACTGTATTTAAGCGTCTTTTAAGGACTAAGTATGCCAGCTATTTAGCTTCCCTTGCCAAAGACATTGGGAACAATCCTAAACGCTTCTGGGGCTTTATTAAAGCTCGATCCCGACAACACACTCTGCCATCAGTCCTCAAGAATGAAACGTCCGGAACGGAAGCATCTGATCCAGCTGGAAAGGCCGAGCTGCTTATGGAGTACTTCCAGTCCGTGTACCTACCAGATCCTGACCAATCCAGTGACGACAAGCCAGCCCTTCACACCTACAACTTAAACACTATGCCAGTAGTTCAAATCAGTGAGTCTGATGTCCTGCGTAAACTCTCAGAGATCAAAGTGTCTAAAGCCAGTGGGCCGGATAACATATCAGGTTTCTTGCTGAAGTCCTACGGTGATATTTTTTGTGGTCCATTGGCAAATATATTTCGAAAGGCTCTTCATTCTGGATCCTACCCCTCTCTATGGAAGGTTGCCAATTTAGTTGCCATTCACAAATCCGGTAAAAGACAAAATGTATCCAACTATAGACCCATTTCACTGCTTCCTCATGTGTCGAAGGTCTTTGAGAAGATTGTGTGTGAACAAATTGTGCAGCATGTCCAACCAGCCATCTCTGAGCAACAGCATGGATTTGTCCCAGGCCGGGATTGCTCCACCAATCTCACTTCATTACTCCAGGAGGCATACCGTGCTGTTGACCAGAGGAAGCAGTTGGATGTGGTCTACACAGACTTCTCAAAGGCCTTTGACCGTGTTTCACATGACCTACTTTTGTATAAGTTGACTTCATATAATCTCCATCCTAATCTCTTACTGTTGCTTCGTAGTTATTTAACCGACAGAAAACATAGAGTAGTTGTAGACGGACAGTGTTCCTCGTGGAATTTGGTCCCATCTGGTATTCCGCAGGGTTCAATCCTTGGCCCTTTACTTTTCAACCTGTTCGTTAATGATATTCCCAAGCATTTAAGTAGTGATTGTTTAATGTTTGCCGACGACCTGAAAATCTTCCGTCAAATTTCTTGTTCTACAGACATCACCAACTTACAGCATGATTTAGACAGGCTTTATTCTTGGTCTTTAGCCTGGCGACTATTTTTCAATATCAACAAGTGTAGTTTTATTTCATTGACTCTTAAAAGGAAGCCTATTAATTCAAATTACCAT